>CAJUXJ010001827.1:9597-48628 GCA_910589775.1 Avena eriantha | reverse complement strand
GGCCACATTATCACAAACAATGCCCTGATTCTAGCCATAACATTGGTGGTTTGACCTAAATGCCATCAAACCTCGAACATGATAGGTCATTTTGTGAAGGATTTTTTATGATGTTTGCATTTTTCAAGTTCAATATTTTTCCTTGCAACGGTGACACATAATATGACACCACGCGAAGGTTTCACATTGTTTGGATCATTTTTGAATTTCTAATGCCCATTTCAAACTATATTCAAAAACGGCGGGCATGAAGCTTCTTAGCCGGGCTGAGCCCTCGCTGAAACTTGAAGTGGATCTCTAATGAAATATATTGTGAACCTATAAATGATTTTTTTTAAATTCACAAGCATTATATCATGTACTTGGAGTTCAAATGTTGGCAACCTCCTACCGATTCGGCGGGATTTGTCTTTTTCATGAGGGATGGACGAAAAGGTTACAGATACACTAGTTGGGAAATTGTCCATATAACGTGGTATAGTATTTTTGAAAAATGGGTTGGTACCATGCCAACTTTATTTGCTGGTTGCTTCATAGAACACCCACCCCGATTTCAGTACCTTAAAAATGGAAATTGGTTTTTTTTCGTGCGTCAAAAAGAATACTTCCTCCTACAACATCGTAAGCCATCCCAAGATGAACATGTTTGCACCATATGGGCACATTATCACAAACTATGCCCTGATTCTAGCCATAACATGGTGGTCTTGACCTAAATGCCATGAAACTCGACAATGATAGGTCATTTTGTGAAGGATTTTTTTATGATGTTTGCAATTTTTCAAGTTCAATATTTTTCCTTGCAGCTGTGACACATAATATGACACCACGCGAAGGTTTCACATTGTTTGGATAATTTTTGAATTTCATTATGCCCATTTTAAAACTATACTCAAAACGGCGTGCATAAAGCTGCTTAGCCCGGGGATGAGCCTCGCTGAACTTTAAGTGGATCTCTGATGAAATAGCATGTTGTGAACCTATAAATGATTTTTTTTAAATTCTGAACCATTATATCATGTACTTGTAGTTCAAATGTTCGCAACCTCCTACCGATTCGGCAGGAATTTGTCTTTTTCATGAGGGATGGACGGAAAGGTTCTAGTTACACCGGTTGGGAAATTGTCCATATAAGGTGGTATAGTATTTTTGAAAAATGGGTTGGTACCAATGCCAAACTTTAATTTGGTGGTTTGCTTCACAGAACACCCCGATTTCGGCACCTAAAAAATGGAAATTGGCTTTTTTCGTGCGTCGAAAAGGAAACTTCCTCCAGGAACATTGTAAGCCATCCCAAGATGCACATGTCTGCACATTATCACAAACTATGCCCTGATTCTAGCCATAACATTGGTGGTTTTGACCTAAATGCCATGAAACCTCGAACATGATAGGTCATTTTGTGAAGGATTTTTTATGATGTTTGCAATTTTTCAAGTTCAATATTTTTCCTTGCAACTGTGACACATAATATGACACAACGCGAAGGTTTCACATTGTTTAGATCATTTTTGAATTTCTATGCCCATTTCATACTATATTCAAAACGGCGGGCATGAAGCTTCTTAGCCCGGGGCTGAGCCTCGCTGAACTTGAAGTGGATCTCTGATGAAATAGGATGTTGTGAACCTATAAATGATTTTTTTTTAAATTCACAAGAATTATATCATGTACTTGTAGTTCAAATGTTGGCAACCTCCTACCTATTCGGCAGGAATTTGTCTTTTTCATGAGGGATGGATGAAAAGGTTCCAGATACACCGGTTGGGAAATTGTCCATATAAGGTGGTATAGTATTTTTGAAAAATGGGTTGGTACCAATGCCAAACTTTAATTTGGTGGTTGCTTCACAGAACACCCCGGATTTCGGCACCTAAAAAATGGAAATTGGCTTTTTCGTGCGTCGAAAAGGAAAACTTCCTCCAGGAACATTGTAAGCCATCCCAAGATGCACATGTCTGCACATTATCACAAACTATGCCCTGATTCTAGCCATAACATTGGTGGTTTGACCTAAATGCCATGAAACCTCGAACATGATAGGTCATTTTGTGAAGGATTTTTTATGATGTTTGCAATTTTTCAAGTTCAATATTTTTCCTTGCAACTGTGACACATAATATGACACAACGCGAAGGTTTCACATTGTTTAGATCATTTTTGAATTTCTTATGCCCATTTCATACTATATTCAAAACGGCGGGCATGAAGCTTCTTAGCCCGGGGCTGAGCCTCGCTGAACTTGAAGTGGATCTCTGATGAAATAGTATGTTGTGAACCTATAAATGATTTTTTTTTAAATTCACAAGCATTATATCATGTACTTGTAGTTCAAATGTTGGCAACCTCCTACCTATTCGGCAGGAATTTGTCTTTTTCATGAGGGATGGATGAAAAGGTTCCAGATACACCGGTTGGGAAATTGTCCATATAAGGTGGTATAGTATTTTGAAAAATGGGTTGGTACCAATGCCAAACTTTAATTTGCTGGTTGCTTCACAGAACACCCCGATTTCGGCACCTCAAAAATGGAAATTGGGTTTTTCGTGCGACAAAAAGGGAAACTTCCTCCTACAACATCGTAAGCGATCCCAAAATGCACATGTTTGCACCATATGGGCACATTATCACAAACTATGCCCTGATTCTAGCCATAACATTGGTGGTTTGACCTAAATGCCATGAAACCTCGAACATGATAGGTCATTTTGTGAAGGATTTTTATGATGCTTGCAATTTTTCAAGTTCAATATTTTTCCTTGCAACGGTGACACATAATATGACACCACGCGAAGGTTTCACATTGTTTGGATCGTTTTTTAATTTCTTATGCCAATTTCAAACTATAATCAAACGGCGGGCATGAAGCTTCTTTGCCCGGGGCTGAGCCTCGCTAAACTTGAAGTGGATCTCTGATGAAATAGTATGTTGTGAACCTATAAATGATTTTTTTTTAAATTCACAAGCATTATATCATGTACTTGTAGTTCAAATGTTGGCAACCTCCTACCAATTCGGCAGGAATTTGTCTTTTTCATGAGGGATGGACGAAAAGGTTCCAGATACACCGGTTGGGAAATTGTCCATATAAGGTGGTATAGTATTTTTGAAAAATTGTTTGGTACCAATGCCAAACTTTAATTTGCTGGTTGCTTCACAGAACACCCCGATTTCGGCACCTCAAAAATGGAAATTGGCTTTTTCGTGCGTCAAAAAGGAAAACTTCCTCCTACAACATCGTAAGCCATCCCAACATGCACATGTTTGCACCATATGGGCACATTATCACAAACTATGCCCTGATTCTAGCCATAACATGGGTGGTTTGACCTAAATGCCATGAAACCTCAAACATGATAGGTCATTTTGTGAAGGATTTTTTATGATGTTTGCAATTTTTCAAGTTCAATATTTTTCCTTGCAACTGTGACACATAATATGACACGACGCGAAGGTTTCACATTGTTTGGATCATTTTTGAATTTCTTATGCCCATTTCAAACTATATTCAAAACGGCGGGCATGAAGCTTCCTAGCCCGGGGCTGAGCCTCGCTGAACTTGAAGTGGATCTCTGATGAAATACCATGTTGTGAACCTATAAATGATATTTTTAAAAATTCACAAGCATTATATCATGTACTTGTAGTTCAAATCTTGGCAACCTCCTACCGATTCGGCAGGAATTTGTCTTTTCATGAGGGATGGACGGAAAGGTTCCAGATACACCGGTTGGGAAATTGTCCATATAAGGTGGTATAGTATTTTTGAAAAATGGGTTGGTACCAATGCCAAACTTTAATTTGCTGGTTGCTTCACAGAACACCCCGATTTCGGCACCTCAAAAATGAAAATTGGGTTTTTCGTGCGTCAAAAAGGAAAACTTCCTCCTACAACATCGTAAGCCATCCCAAGATGCACATGTTTGCACCATATGGGCACATTATCACAAACTATTCCCTGATTCTAGCCATAACATTGGTGGTTTGACCTAAATGCCATGAAACCTCGAACATGATAGGTCATTTTGTGAAGGATTTTTTATGATGTTTGCAATTTTTCAAGTTCAATATTTTTCCTTGCAACTGTGACACATAATATGACACGACGCGAAGGTTTCACATTGTTTGGATCATTTTTGAATTTATTATGCCCATTTCAAACTATACTCAAAACGGCGTGCATAAAGCAGCTTAGCCCGGGGCTGAGCCTCGCTGAACTTTAAGTGGATCTCTGATGAAATGGCATGTTGTGAACCTATAAATGATTTTTTTTAAATTCAGAAGCATTATATCATGTACTTGTACTTCAAATCTTGGCCAGCTCCTACCGATTCGGCAGGAATTTGTCTTTTTCATGACGGATGGACGGAAAGGTTCTAGATACACCGGTTGGGAAATTGTCCATATAAGGTGGTATAGTATTTTTGAAAAATGGGTTGGTACCAATGCCAAACTTTAATTTGGTGGTTGCTTCACAGAACACCCCGATTTCGGCACCTCAAAAATGGAAATTGGCTTTTTCACGCGCCGAAAAGGAAAACTTCCTCCTGCAACATCGTAAGCCATCCCAAGATGCACATGTGTGCACAATATGGGCACATTATCACAAACAATGCCCTGATTCTAGCCATAACATTGGTGGTTTGACCTAAATGCCATGAAACCTCGAACATGATAGGTCATTTTGTGAAGGATTTTTTATGATGTTTGCAATTTTTCAAGTTCAATATTTTTCCTTGCAACGGTGACACATAATATGACACCACGCGAAGGTTTCACATTGTTTGGATCATTTTTGAATTTCTAATGCCCATTTCAAACTATATTCAAAACGGCGGGCATGAAGCTTCTTAGCCCAGGGCTGAGCCTCGCTGAACTTGAAGTGGATCTCTAATGAAATAGTATATTGTGAACCTATAAATGATTTTTTTTAAAATTCACAAGCATTATATCATGTACTTGGAGTTCAAATGTTGGCAACCTCCTACCTATTCGGCGGGAATTTGTCTTTTTCATGAGGGATGGACGAAAAGGTTCCAGATACACCGGTTGGGAAATTGTCCATATAACGTGGTATAGTATTTTTGAAAAATGGGTTGGTACCAATGCCAAACTTTAATTTGCTGGTTGCTTCACAGAACACCCCGATTTCGGCACCTCAAAATGGAAATTGGGTTTTTCGTGTGTCAAAAAGGAAAACTTCCTCCTACAACATCGTAAGCCATCCCAAGATGCACATGTTTGCACCATATGGGCACATTATCACAAACTATTCCCTGATTCTAGCCATAACATTGGTGGTTTGACCTAAATGCCATGAAACCTCGAACATGATAGGTCATTTTGTGAAGGATTTTTTATGATGTTTGCAATTTTTCAAGTTCAATATTTTTCCTTGCAGCTGTGACACATAATATGACACCACGCGAAGGTTTCACATTGTTTGGATAATTTTTGAATTCATTATGCCCATTTTAAACTATACTCAAAAGGGCGTGCATAAAGCTGCTTAGCCCGGGGATGAGCCTCGCTGAACTTTAAGTGGATCTCTGATGAAATAGCATGTTGTGAACCTATAAATGATTTTTTTTAAATTCTGAACCATTATATCATGTACTTGTAGTTCAAATGTTCGCAACCTCCTACCGATTCGGCAGGAATTTGTCTTTTTCATGAGGGATGGACGGAAAGGTTCTAGATACACCGATTGGGGAATTGTCCATATAAGGTGGTATAGTATTTTTGAAAAATGGGTTGGTACCAATGCCAAACTTTAATTTGGTGGTTGCTTCACAGAACACCCCGATTTCGGCACCTCAAAAATGGAAATTGGCTTTTTCGTGCGTCGAAAAGGAAAACTTCCTCCAGGAACATTGTAAGCCATCCCAAGATGCACATGTCTGCACATTATCACAAACTATGCCCTGATTCTATCCATAACATTGGTGGTTTGACCTAAATGCCATGAAACCTCGAACATGATAGGTCATTTTGTGAAGGATTTTTTATGATGTTTGCAATTTTTCAAGTTCAATATTTTTCCTTGCAACTGTGACACATAATATGACACAACGCGAAGGTTTCACATTGTTTGGATCATTTTTGAATTTCTTATGCCCATTTCATACTATATTCAAAACGGCGGGCATGAAGCTTCTTAGCCCGGGGCTGAGCCTCGCTGAACTTGAAGTGGATCTCTGATGAAATAGTATGTTGTGAACCTATAAATGATTTTTTTTTTAAATTCACAAGCATTATATCATGTACTTGTAGTTCAAATGTTGGCAACCTCCTACCTATTCGGCAGGAATTTGTCTTTTTCATGAGGGATGGATGAAAAGGTTCCAGATACACCGGTTGGGAAATTGTCCATATAAGGTGGTATAGTATTTTTGAAAAATGGGTTGGTACCAATGCCAAACTTTAATTTGCTGGTTGCTTCACAGAACACCCCGATTTCGGCACCTCAAGAATGGAAATTGGGTTTTTCGTGCGTCAAAAAGGAAAACTTCCTCCTACAACATCGTAAGCCATCCCAAAATGCACATGTTTGCACCATATGGGCACATTATCACAAACTATGCCCTGATTCTAGCCATAACATGGGTGGTTTGACCTAAATGCCATGAAACCTCGAACATGATATGTCATTTTGTGAAGGATTTTTTATGATGCTTGCAATTTTTCAAGTTCAATATTTTTCCTTGCAACGGTGACACATAATATGACACCACGCGAAGGTTTCACATTGTTTGGATCATTTTTGAATTTCTTATGCCCATTTCAAACTATATTCAAAACGGCGGGCATGAAGCTTCTTAGCCCGGGGCTGAGCCTCGCTGAACTTGAAGTGGATCTCTAATGAAATAGTATATTGTGAACCTATAAATGATTTTTTTAAAATTCACAAGCATTATATCATGTACTTGGAGTTCAAATGTTGGCAACCTCCTACCTATTCGGCGGGAATTTGTCTTTTTCATGAGGGATGGACGAAAAGGTTCCAGATACACCGGTTGGGAAATTGTCCATATAACGTGGTATAGTATTTTTGAAAAATGGGTTGGTACCAATGCCAAACTTTAATTTGCTGGTTGCTTCACAGAACACCCCGATTTCGGCACCTCAAAAATGGAAATTGGGTTTTTCGTGTGTCAAAAAGGAAAACTTCCTCCTACAACATCGTAAGCCATCCCAAGATGCACATGTTTGCACCATATGGGCACATTATCACAAACTATGCCCTGATTCTAGCCATAACATTGGTGGTTTGACCTAAATGCCATGAAACCTCGAACATGATAGGTCATTTTGTGAAGGATTTTTTATGATGTTTGCAATTTTTCAAGTTCAATATTTTTCCTTGCAACTGTGACACATAATATGACACGACGCGAAGGTTTCACATTGTTTG
Source organism: Avena eriantha (assembly GCA_910589775.1). Classification (NCBI taxonomy): domain Eukaryota; kingdom Viridiplantae; phylum Streptophyta; class Magnoliopsida; order Poales; family Poaceae; genus Avena; species Avena eriantha. Next base: position 41,214 of record CAJUXJ010001827.1, on the reverse strand, counting down.
GATCATTTTTGAATTTCTTATGCCCATTTCGAACTATATTCAAAACGGCGGGCATGAAGCTTCCTAGCCCGGGGCTGAGCCTCGCTGAACTTGAAGTGGATCTCTGATGAAATAGCATGTTGTGAACCTATAAATGATATTTTTAAAAATTCACAAGCATTATATCATGTACTTGTAGTTCAAATCTTGGCAACCTCCTACCGATTCGGCAGGAATTTGTCTTTTTCATGAGGGATGGACGGAAAGGTTCTAGATACACCGGTTGGGGAATTGTCCATATAAGGTGGTATAGTATTTTTGAAAAATGGGTTGGTACCAATGCCAAACTTTAATTTGGTGGTTGCTTCACAGAACACCCCGATTTCGGCACCTCAAAAATGGAAATTGGCTTTTTCGTGCGTCGAAAAGGAAAACTTCCTCCAGGAACAATGTAAGCCATCCCAAGATGCACATGTCTGCACATTATCACAAACTATGCCCTGATTCTATCCATAACATTGGTGGTTTGACCTAAATGCCATGAAACCTCGAACATGATAGGTCATTTTGTGAAGGATTTTTTATGATGTTTGCAATTTTTCAAGTTCAATATTTTTCCTTGCAACTGTGACACATAATATGACACAACGCGAAGGTTTCACATTGTTTGGATCATTTTTGAATTTCTTATGCCCATTTCATACTATATTCAAAACGGCGGGCATGAAGCTTCTTAGCCCGGGGCTGAGCCTCGCTGAACTTGAAGTGGATCTCTGATGAAATAGTATGTTGTGAACCTATAAATGATTTTTTTTTTAAATTCACAAGCATTATATCATGTACTTGTAGTTCAAATGTTGGCAACCTCCTACCTATTCGGCAGGAATTTGTCTTTTTCATGAGGGATGGATGAAAAGGTTCCAGATACACCGGTTGGGAAATTGTCCATATAAGGTGGTATAGTATTTTTGAAAAATGGGTTGGTACCAATGCCAAACTTTAATTTGCTGGTTGCTTCACAGAACACCCCGATTTCGGCACCTCAAGAATGGAAATTGGGTTTTTCGTGCGTCAAAAAGGAAAACTTCCTCCTACAACATCGTAAGCCATCCCAAAATGCACATGTTTGCACCATATGGGCACATTATCACAAACTATGCCCTGATTCTAGCCATAACATTGGTGGTTTGACCTAAATGCCATGAAACCTCGAACATGATATGTCATTTTGTGAAGGATTTTTTATGATGCTTGCAATTTTTCAAGTTCAATATTTTTCCTTGCAACGGTGACACATAATATGACACCACGCGAAGGTTTCACATTGTTTGGATCATTTTTGAATTTCTTATGCCCATTTCAAACTATATTCAAAACGGCGGGCATGAAGCTTCTTAGCCCGGGGCTGAGCCTCGCTGAACTTGAAGTGGATCTCTGATGAAATAGTATGTTGTGAACCTATAAATGATTTTTTTAAAAATTCACAAGCATTATATCATGTACTTGTAGTTCAAATGTTGGCAACCTCCTACCTATTCGGCAGGAATTTGTCTTTTTCATGAGGGATGGACGAAAAGGTTCCAGATACACCGGTTGGGAAATTGTCCATATAAGGTGGTATAGTATTTTTGAAAAATGGGTTGGTACCAATGCCAAACTTTAATTTGCTGGTTGCTTCACAGAACACCCCGATTTCGGCACCTCAAAAATGGAAATTGGGTTTTTCGTGTGTCAAAAAGGAAAACTTCCTCCTACAACATCGTAAGCCATCCCAAGATGCACATGTTTGCACCATATGGGCACATTATCACAAACTATGCCCTGATTCTAGCCATAACATTGGTGGTTTGACCTAAATGCCATGAAACCTCGAACATGATAGGTCATTTTGTGAAGGATTTTTTATGATGTTTGCAATTTTTCAAGTTCAATATTTTTCCTTGCAACTGTGACACATAATATGACACGACGCGAAGGTTTCACATTGTTTGGATCATTTTTGAATTTCTTATGCCCATTTCGAACTATATTCAAAACGGCGGGCATGAAGCTTCCTAGCCCGGGGCTGAGCCTCGCTGAACTTGAAGTGGATCTCTGATGAAATAGCATGTTGTGAACCTATAAATGATATTTTTAAAAATTCACAAGCATTATATCATGTACTTGTAGTTCAAATCTTGGCAACCTCCTACCGATTCGGCAGGAATTTGTCTTTTTCATGAGGGATGGACGGAAAGGTTCTAGATACACCGGTTGGGAAATTGTCCATATAAGGTGGTATAGTATTTTTGAAAAATGGGTTGGTACCAATGCCAAACTTTAATTTGCTGGTTGCTTCACAGAACACCCCGATTTCGGCACCTCAAAAATGGAAATTGGGTTTTTCGTGCGTCAAAAAGGAAAACTTCCTCCTACAACATCGTAAGCCATCCCAAAATGCACATGTTTGCACCATATGGGCACATTATCACAAACTATGCCCTGATTCTAGCCATAACATTGGTGGTTTGACCTAAATGCCATGAAACCTCGAACATGATATGTCATTTTGTGAAGGATTTTTTATGATGCTTGCAATTTTTCAAGTTCAATATTTTTCCTTGCAACGGTGACACATAATATGACACCACGCGAAGGTTTCACATTGTTTGGATCATTTTTGAATTTCTTATGCCCATTTCAAACTATATTCAAAACGGCGGGCATGAAGCTTCTTAGCCCGGGGCTGAGCCTCGCTGAACTTGAAGTGGATCTCTGATGAAATAGCATGTTGTGAACCTATAAATGATATTTTTAAAAATTCACAAGCATTATATCATGTACTTGTAGTTCAAATCTTGGCAACCTCCTACCGATTCGGCAGGAATTTGTCTTTTTCATGAGGGATGGACGGAAAGGTTCTAGATACACCGGTTGGGAAATTGTCCATATAAGGTGGTATAGTATTTTTGAAAAATGGGTTGGTACCAATGCCAAACTTTAATTTGGTGGTTGCTTCACAGAACACCCCGATTTCGGCACCTCAAAAATGGAAATTGGCTTTTTCGTGCGCCGAAAAGGAAAACTTCCTCCTGCAACATCGTAAGCCATCCCAAGATGCACATGTGTGCACAATATGGGCACATTATCACAAACAATGCCCTGATTCTAGCCATAACATTGGTGGTTTGACCTAAATGCCATGAAACCTCGAACATGATATGTCATTTTGTGAAGGATTTTTTATGATGCTTGCAATTTTTCAAGTTCAATATTTTTCCTTGCAACGGTGACACATAATATGACACCACGCGAAGGTTTCACATTGTTTGGATCATTTTTGAATTTCTTATGCCCATTTCAAACTATATTCAAAACGGCGGGCATGAAGCTTCTTAGCCCGGGGCTGAGCCTCGCTAAACTTGAAGTGGATCTCTGATGAAATAGTATGTTGTGAACCTATAAATGATTTTTTAAAAAATTCACAAGCATTATCTCATGTACTTGTAGTTCAAATGTTGGCAACCTCCTACCTATTCGGCAGGAATTTGTCTTTTTCATGAGGGATGGACGAAAAGGTTCCAGATACACCGGTTGGGAAATTGTCCATATAAGGTGGTATAGTATTTTGGAAAAATGGGTTGGTACCAATGCCAAACTTTAATTTGTTGGTTGCTTCACAGAACACCCCGATTTCGGCACCTCAAAAATGGAAATTGGGTTTTTCGTGCGTCAAAAAGGAAAACTTCCTCCTACAACATCGTAAGACATTCCAAGATGCACATGTTTGCACCATATGGGCACATTATCACAAACTATGCCCTGATTCTAGCCATAACATTGGTGGTTTGACCTAAATGCCATGAAACCTCGAACATGATAGGTCATTTTGTGAAGGATTTTTTATGATGTTTGCAATTTTTCAAGTTCAAAATTTTTCCTTGCAACTGTGACACATAATATGACACGACGCGAAGGTTTCACATTGTTTGGATCATTTTTGAATTTATTATGCCCATTTCAAACTATACTCAAAACGGCGTGCATAAAGCTGCTTAGCCCGGGGCTGAGCCTCGCTGAACTTTAAGTGGATCTCTGATGAAAAGGCATGTTGTGAACCTATAAATGATTTTTTTTAAATTCAGAAGCATTATATCATGTACTTGTAGTTCAAATCTTGGCCAGCTCCTACCGATTCGGCAGGAATTTGTCTTTTTCATGAGGGATGGACGGAAAGGTTCTACATACACCGGTTGGGAAATTGTCCATATAAGGTGGTATAGTATTTTTGAAAAATGGGTTGGTACCAATGCCAAACTTTAATTTGGTGGTTGCTTCACAGAACAACCCGATTTCGGCACCTCAAAAATGGAAATTGGCTTTTTCATGCGCCGAAAAGGAAAACTTCCTCCTGCAACATCGTAAGCCATCCCAAGATGCACATGTGTGCACAATATGGGCACATTATCACAAACAATGCCCTGATTCTAGCCATAACATTGGTGGTTTGACCTAAATGCCATGAAACCTCGAACATGATAGGTCATTTTGTGAAGGATTTTTTATGATGTTTGCAATTTTTCAAGTTCAATATTTTTCCTTGCAACTGTGACACATAATATGACACGACGCGAAGGTTTCACATTGTTTGGATCATTTTTGAATTTCTTATGCCCATTTCAAACTATATTCAAAACGGCGGGCATGAAGCTTCCTAGCCCGGGGCTGAGCCTCGCTGAACATGAAGTGGATCTCTGATGAAATAGCATGTTGTGAACCTATAAATGATTTTTTTAAAAATTCACAAGCATTATATCATGTAGTTGTAGTTCAAATCTTGGCAACCTCCTACCGATTCGGTAGGAATTTGTCTTTTTCATGAGGGATGGACGGAAAGGTACTAGATACACCGGTTGGGAAATTGTCCATATAAGGTGGTATAGTATTTTTGAAAAATGGGTTGGTACCAATGCCAAACTTTAATTTGGTGGTTGCTTCACAGAACACCCCGATTTCGGCACCTCAAAAATGGAAATTGGCTTTTTCGTGTGCCGAAAAGGAAAACTTCCTCCTGCAACATCGTAAGCCATCCCAAGATGCACATGTGTGCACAATATGGGCACATTATCACAAACAATGCCCTGATTCTAGCCATAACATTGGTGGTTTGACCTAAATGCCATGAAACCTCGAACATGATATGTCATTTTGTGAAGGATTTTTTATGATGCTTGCAATTTTTCAAGTTCAATATTTTTCCTTGCAACGGTGACACATAATATGACACCACGCGAAGGTTTCACATTGTTTGGATCATTTTTGAATTTCTTATGCCCATTTCAAACTATATTCAAAACGGCGGGCATGAAGCTTCTTAGCCCGGGGCTGAGCCTCGCTAAACTTGAAGTGGATCTCTGATGAAATAGTATGTTGTGAACCTATAAATGATTTTTTTAAAAATTCACAAGCATTATATCATGTACTTGTAGTTCAAATGTTGGCAACCTCCTACCTATTCGGCAGGAATTTGTCTTTTTCATGAGGGATGGACGAAAAGGTTCCAGATACACCGGTTGGGAAATTGTCCATATAAGGTGGTATAGTATTTTGGAAAAATGGGTTGGTACCAATGCCAAACTTTAATTTGCTGGTTGCTTCACAGAACACCCCGATTTCGGCACCTCAAAAATGGAAATTGGGTTTTTTCGTGCGTCAAAAAGGAAAACATCCTCCTACAACATCGTAAGCCATTCCAAGATGCACATGTTTGCACCATATGGGCACATTATCACAAACTATGCCCTGATACTAGCCATAACATTGGTGGTTTGACCTAAATGCCATGAAACCTCGAACATGATAGGTCATTTTGTGAAGGATTTTTTATGATGTTTGCAATTTTTCAAGTTCAATATTTTTCCTTGCAACTGTGACACATAATATGACACGACGCGAAGGTTTCTCATTGTTTGGATCATTTTTGAATTCATTATGCCCATTTCAAACTATACTCAAAACGGCGTGCATAAAGCTGCTTAGCCCGGGGCTGAGCCTCGCTGAACTTTAAGTGGATCTCTGATGAAATGGCATGTTGTGAACCTATAAATGATTTTTTTTAAATTCTGAACCATTATATCATGTACTTGTAGTTCAAATGTTCGCAACCACCTACCGATTCGGCAGGAATTTGTCTTTTTCATGAGGGATGGACGGAAAGGTTCTAGATACACCGGTTGGGAAATTGTCCATATAAGGTGGTATAGTATTTTTGAAAAATGGTTTGGTACCAATGCCAAACTTTAATTTGGTGGTTGCTTCACAGAACACCCCGATTTCGGCACCTCAAAAATGGAAATTGGCTTTTTCATGCGTCGAAAAGGAAAACTTCCTCCAGGAACATTGTAAGCCATCCCAAGATGCACATGTCTGCACATTATCACAAACTATGCCCTGATTCTAGCCATAACATTGGTGGCTTGACCTAAATGCCATGAAACCTCGAACATGATAGGTCATTTTGTGAAGGATTTTTATGATATTTGCAATTTTTCAAGTTCAATATTTTTCCTTGCAACTGTGACACATAATATGACACAACGCGAAGGTTTCACATTGTTTGGATCATTTTTGAATTTCTTATGCCCATTTCATACTATATTCAAAACGGCGGGCATGAAGCTTCTTAGCCCGGGGCTGAGCCTCGCTGAACATAAAGTGGATCTCTGATGAAATAGTATGTTGTGAACCTATAAATGATTTTTTTTAAAATTCACAAGCATTATATCATGTACTTGTAGTTCAAATGTTGGCAACCTCCTACCTATTCGGCAGGAATTTGTCTTTTTCATGAGGGATGGACAGAAAGGTTCCAGATACACCGGTTGGGAAATTGTCCATATAAGGTTGTATAGTATTTTTGAAAAATGGGTTGGTACCAATGCCAAACTTTAATTTGCTGGTTGCTTCACAGAACACCCCGATTTCGGCACCTCAAAAATGGAAATTGGGTTTTTCGTGCGTCAAAAAGGAAAACTTCCTCCTACAACATCGTAAGCCATCCCAAAATGCACATGTGTGCACAATATGGGCACATTATCACAAACTATGCCCTGATTCTAGCCATAACATTGGTGGTTTGACCTAAATGCCATGAAACCTCGAACATGATATGTCATTTTGTGAAGGATTTTTTATGATGCTTGCAATTTTTCAAGTTCAATATTTTTCCTTGCAACGGTGACACATAATATGACACCACGCGAAGGTTTCACATTGTTTGGATCATTTTTGAATTTCTTATGCCTGTTTCAAACTATATTCAAAACGACGGGCATGAAGCTTCTTAGCCCGGGGCTGAGCCTCACTAAACTTGATGTGGATCTCTGATGAAATAGCATCTTGTGAACCTATAAATGATTTTTTTTAAAATTCACAAGCATTATATCATGTACTTGTAGTTCAAATCTTGGCAACCTCCTACCGATTTGGCAGGAATTTGTCTTTTTCATGAGGGATAGACGGAAAGGTTCCAGATACACCAGTTGGGAAATTGTCCATATAACGTGGTATAGTATTTTTGAAAAATGGGTTGGTACCAATGCCAAACTTTAATTTGCTGGTTGCTTCACAGAACACCCCGATTTCAGTACCTCAAAAATGGAAATTGGCTTTTTCGTGCGTCAAAAAGGGAAACTTCCTCCTACAACATCGTAAGCCATCCCAAGATGCACATGTTTGCACCATATGGGCACATTATCACAAATTATGCCCTGATTCTAGCCATAACATTCGTGGTTTAACCTAAATGCCATGAAACCTCGAACATGATAGGTCATTTTGTGAAGGATTTTTTATGATGTTTGCAATTTTTAAGTTCAATATTTTTCCTTGCAACTGTGACAAATAATATGACACCACGCGAAGGTTTCACACTCTTTGGATCATTTTTGAATTTCTTATGCCCGTTTCAAACTATATTCAAAACGGCGGGCATGAAGCTTCTTAGCTCGGGGCTGAGCCTCGCTGAACTTGAAGTGGATCTCTGATGAAATAGCATGTTGTGAACCTATAAATGATTTTTTTAAAAATTCCGAAGCATTAGATTTGTTAATGCAATAAATATTTGTTAATGCAGGAGGTTTAATTGAATATTTGTTAATGTAATTTTAATTGAAAATAGTAAAATTGTATAGTTCAAATACAAATATTTGAAAACAGAAAATGGTTTTTGATTAGTTATTTAAATTGAAGCACTTTTCCTATTAAAAGTTTTTTGAAATTCCAAATAAATAATCATCTTAAATTGAAACATCTTATTAATTAAAGAAGAAAACAAATTTGAAAATGGCGGGAAGACCAAAAGGTTTGCCAAAATCTGAAAAACGGGTCAACGATCTCGGTTCATCCCACCAACCGGGACCGATGATCCTGGGTGCGCGCGCTGCCATCAACACGCCTTTGGTCTCGGTTCGTACCAACAACCGGGACCATTGATCCTTTGGTCCCGGTTGTTGGGATGAACCGGGACCAAAGGCCCGCACACGTGGCAACGCAGCAACGCTCCGCGCAGACCATTGGTCCTGGTTCGTCCCAACAACCGGGACCAATGGATCAATGGTCCCGGTTGTTGGTACGAACCGGGGCCAAATGTCTGTACTAGATAACTGTTCCGCTCCGTCTTCTTCCCCATTCACTTCACTCGCAAAACGCCTAAGGAAAATCACACGCAGAGCAAAACGACGCCGTCAGGCTGCCGGATTTTCGAGCCGGCCGCCGTCGATCGTGCCACCGTCGCCCTCTTCGTCGTCGACCGCGCCGCCCGAGCCCACGCCGCTCCGCCTCCGACCGAGTTGCCGCCCGAGCCCCTGGATCTGCCGCCCCTGCCCGTGCGGCCCCCCGCCGGCGCAGTTGCCACCCGAGCCACGACCGCGCCGCCCGAGCCCGCGCCGTCGATCGCTCCATAGGCAGCTCCGCCCCCGCACGCCGGCGGCCACCGCCAGCCGGTAAGCCTCCCCCGGCCAGCCCTTTATATTAATTAGGTTTTTAGTTCGGTTTTTAGTTAGGTTTTTAATTAGGTTTTTATTTAGGTTTTAGTTAGGTTTTTTATTAAGTTTTTAGTTAGGTTTTTATTTAGGTTTTTAATTAGGTTTTTAGTTAGGTTTTTAGTTAGGTTTTTAATTAGGTCTGACATATGGGGCCAGATGAAAAATAATTTTATTAATTGCAAAAATGTTTATTTATTTAAAAATAATTTAAAAACGGATTAAAATTGGGAAAAATCATAACTAATTCATTTTAAATCAGAAAAATGTGTATAATATATCAAAATGTTCAGAAAAATGAGCTCTACCATTTAAAAATGTAAGCATTCCTATTCATACAACTTTTGAACCTTACTTTACATAAAGGAACACCGACACCCCCTAAGTACCATAGGTTCGATTGTTTGTCCACCTAGGGCATTCCAAACCGATTTAGAAAATAAGTGCATAGTGTTTTGCATTATTTGCATTATAGTAACTTGCAAATCTTATTTTGTAGATACTATGGATCCAACATAGCAAGATACTATGATTCCAGAACATCAGGAAAACATCCTCCACGGAATGATCTTCGAAAATGAAGATATCAATATCAATGTCACCAGTGAGTTTCTGAACGATTCCGGTCAGGGAGATGAGTCTCTCAGCCGAGGAGACGGCTCTGGTGAGGTAGAAGCTGAAGCCTGGGATAGGGGAGAAGCCGATGAGGGAGAAGGCAACGGCTCCGACGGAACCTTAAATCTCGCAAACACCGGCGAGGTGTATATATGTATTTTTGTAATTAAAATGCTACTGTCCATATATATACATGCATATATCAACAGTCTTTCTTATTTTAGCCCTCCGGATCGAGAACTTTTTCCGTAAGAATGAAACGAGGCCCAACAAAAAAGTTGGATGATACTGTGAGGTATAGGATCGACGTGGTCGGTGTAGATGGCGAACCACAAGCTCCTGTCGATGTCACAAGAAAATTTGTCAAGCAATGGAGAGTTCTTGTGAGGGACTACATCCCGATCACCATTCAAGAATGGAATCGCTCAAGCGGCGGTGGAGTCCCGTATGTCGGCGACACCACCAAACATAAGCTTTTTGACAAGCTCATGATTAATTTCCTCTTGCCGATGCTAGATGTGAATCCAGAGGAGGAGGAGAGAGCAATAATGGAGCTTGTGCAAAGAGTCAAGAAGTTTGCTCTCATCAAGATGGCCGATACATTCAAGAACTGGAAGAAGAAACTGTATAATAACTTTGTCAAGGTAGAGAAGACTCCAAATTTCAATGAAGGTGGCTATGCTAAGTTAAGACACTAGTGGGAGGATTTTGTGAAGTAGAAGACATCGGAGAAAGCTAAGGAAAGGTCTAGAATAAATACGGAGAACGCTGCTAAGAAAGTATACCAGCATAACATGGGGCCTGCTGGCTACGCCGGTTGCATGCCTAAGTGGGATGCACTTGAGGTCAATTACATAGCTGCCGGGATCAGACCAGAGCCCGCAACATGGACACCACAGGCAAGAAACTGGTTTTACGGCCATGGGGGCACGTTGGACAAATAAGGGAGGGAAATATATAATCAGAAACACAAAGATGATCCCCTACTGCCCATCAACGATATTAGAAATGCAGTAGATGATGTTGCAGCGGGACGGTTTGTTCCCGATAGAGAGAACGCCGAGCTCACACACGCCCTTAAAAGTCCTGAACACGATGGACAAGCACGAGGCACACCAGGCTCCAAGCCGTGGAAGGTTGCCTTCCCCCGGAAATGAAGAGATGTCCCGATAAAAGCCATTAGAGGAGAAAGGAAAGAGAGGCAGCTAAGAAAGCGGCCGCTGTAGACCGGCTGCGTAATGTAGAAGAAGCATTAAAGCGGCACCAGGATCAACTCGATAGACTTAGCCAGCAAGGTACTAGCGGCCAATCTTAGGGGCACGTGGTAGAAGCTGCATTCGAGGGTACCGGCGCCTATCGAATAAGAAAAGCAGCGTCGCTTCCACGCAGCTCCATGATGTTGATGATGATGCACCGACGGCATCTCCTCCTAAACGCTACCCAGTGGATGATATCACAGAGACCACAGCTTGTGAGATAAAGGTGCAGGTTATGAACTTAAGGGTGATGGCGGCGGTCGGCATGGCGGTACCAATTGCACCTAACCCAACTTGGCATTGCAGACCGGTTCCAAAAAGGTACGCTGTCGTCACGGTGGATGAGGTGAAGGAAGATTTTGAGGAGCTGAAGCTAGACCATCCTGTAGGGGAAGATATGGAGCTGACTCAACTAGGAGAAGCCAAAGGGGGGACTATTCTATGGCCAAAGGAGCGCATCATGCTTCCAAATTATGTGCCGCCAAGGCCACCCACTCCTCAGAGCAGCAATCCACCTCCGTCGCTAGCTCACCATTCTCCAGCGCAACTGTCGCCTTCACCGCCTCACCACTCAGCGGAACTGTCTCCATCGCCGCCTCAGCCGTCTCCGTCCCCTGAGCCTTAGAGACAAAAGCGGAAGTATATTAAGAGGCGCAGCACCACCAGCAGCAGCAAGAGCACGTTCCGATCACCGAAACGTAAGCTATCGCCCCTCCCAAAAGTACCTCATCAGAATATGAAGAAGCTACCTTGCGACAAGACAGATGAGGAAACTGCTGCGGCCGCAGCTGACCATTATGAAAAGTGCAAGATTGACATGGCTAACAAGAAAAAGCCGATAGAGGCATTCTTCCCGGCCACCGCAGAAGATAAAGCCAAAGCAGTCGCGCTTAAGATTCAGCTTCACCAACCCATAGCGCTCACATCAGACTATAATCGCTCTATCACCAAGTTGACTGAGGCAAAAGAGCGGAGAGTCAGGAAATAAGTTCTTAGACAACGGAAAAATCAATTGATCGAACCTCTCAAAGTGTACGATACCAATGAGTGGAGAGCCCAGGAGCGGCATGATCCGAACATTGATCCGGAGTTTGTTTGACTGTACGGAGAAAAGGCCCAATTATATGGACTATCTATTACTGAGTACATGAGCCGTATGGATCAGTTTGAGGGGTACCAAGAAACAACATACTTGTACCAGTACGGGGCTCCTCTCGTCAAACCCGAGTTAGTCAAAGATCTACCAACAAAAATGCAAAGATTGCATAACTGGTACATCCAAGCCTGTGCTGAATCCAAAAACTGGATCTATGCTGCCTATAAACACCACCATTACGGTCATGGAGATGGCTTCCTACTGATCGAATTTCCAGAATTATTTCTGTTTTACCAACAAGACGCCCTCGACAAAACTATCGTTAGTGCCTATTGTTTGTAAGTATTATTAATTTCTGTAATTAAGTCTTTCTAGCTCAGCGCATTCGTTGCTTTTATAATCTTACTCATCACTATACTAATTATATATGCAGAATGAAGATTCTCGAATGAAACAAAGGACAAATCTATGACCTTGGGTTTGTTGACTGCAATTGCGTTCATGAAGTTACTCTAAAAACAAAACCCAAAGAGACAGATGATAACTTGGTACAAGCGTTGACGTATTTCAGCAATAGAAGGGAAATACTATTTCCTTACAACGCAGGGTGAGTGTTATTGTATTGTACACATTCTATTTTCGCTTACTCGATGTTAAGTGTATAATTGACTCGTGTTATATTTTGTTAGTGTGTCCAACTTCCACTATATTCTATTAATCATTGTTGTTGACACCGGAGTAGTAAAAGTCCTGGACTCAAAACACGCACCATTAGAAAAGTGGGCGGACATGCAGGAATGCCTCTAGAAGGCTTGGAAACGGTTCACTGCCAAAACTAGGGGTGTTTGGAAGCCAGAGCTTACATTTCAACCGTTGACTATAAGTACTACTTGCTAGATCCACGCATCTCTTTGATTCTAGTTTCAATACCACCATTATCATGCTTGATTATTATTTTGATTGAACTCCATTCTCGTAAAGTGCTTGAGGCAGGAAGCCGGGAATAACTTATGTGGATACTATGTCTGCGAGTTCATTCGCTAGACGACCAAAGGGAAGGGCGCAGACCGGAACATCAAAAAAATTAAAGTACGATAAACAATAATAACAACTTTATTTTATTACCATCAATTGTGTTTAGTTTCATTCATATATATTGATCCCCTTCTTTATATTAGATCGAACGGATGTGGGACGGTCTTCTATCACAAGAACGCGTCCAAGCAATTCAAGAGGAAATTATCTGATTCTTGTTAGAACAAGTCATAGATCCGAAAGGAGAATACTATTACCCGCTTCATTTGGAAGGGCGAAGTGCAAAAAAGAAGATGTAAATTAATTAGATCAAATTTGTGTGAGAGTATCGTTTGTAATTATAATAGGTTTCGACCAAGAAGATGGATGATACGGTGTATAATATATTTGTGATCATGCATGATGTGTAATATATATATCGTGGTTTCATTATTGCCGTATATATGTAGTACCACTAAATTGATTAAAAAAATCCTGCCGCGGCACAAAAATAGCCTGGAAATCCTGCCGCGGCACAAAAATACCCTGAAAATCCTGCCGCGGCAAAAAACCCTACCGTGGCACAGAGACCAACGATCCCGGTTCATGCCAAGAATCGGGACCAATGATCCACCCCCGCTCGTCTCTCGCGCTCCCACATGGAGACCCATTGGTCCCGGTTTGTTCCACGAACCGGGACCAATGATCCACCCCCCTCGTCGCGCGCCCGCCCATGTGGAGACCGATTGTCCCCGGTTCGTGCGCGAATTGGGACGAGCATTAGTCCTGAGTGATTGGTCCCGGTTCGGGAACCGGGACCAATGGCCCTTATGAACCGGGACTAGAGGCCCTTTTTCCACTAGTGATTGCATGTGTGTTCTTTTCATAAACCACATGGATCCACTAGATGTCATTGCATGTGTGTTCTTTTCATAAACCACATGGATCCACTACAGTGTCATTAAATGTGTGTTCTTTTCCAAAACCAGACGGATACACCAGCGTCATTGCTTGTGTGTTCTTTTCCTCAACCACATATGGATCCAGCAGAGTCATTGCATGTGTGTTCTTTCCATAAACCACATGGATCCATTATATGTCATTGCATGTGTGTTCTTTTCATAAACCACATGGATCCACTATAGTTTCATTGCATGTGTGTTCTTTTCCTAAACCACATGGATCCACAAAGTGGCATTGCATGTGTGTTCGTTCCTAAACCACATGGATCCACCATTGTCATTGCATGTGTGTTATTTTCATAAACCACCACTAGAATCATTTAATGTGTGTTCTTTTCCTAAACCACCACTAGTGTCATTGCATGTGTATTCTTTTCCTGAACCACAAGGATCCACTAGTGTCATTGCATGTGTGTTCTTTTCAAAAACCACTTTGATGTGTCCACTAGAGTCATTGCACGTGTGTTCTTTTCCTAAACCACCACTAGGGTCATTGCATGTGTGTTCTTTTCATAAACCACATGGATACACCAGTGTCATTGCATGTGTGTTATTTTCCTAAACCACATATGGATCCACTAGAGTCATTGCATGTGTGTTATTTTCTAAACCACCACTAGAGTCATTGCATGTGTGTTCTTTTCCTAAACCACATGGATCCACCAGAGTCATTGCATGTGTGTTCTTTTCCTAAACCACATGGATCCACTAGTGTCATTGCATGTGTGTTCTTTTCCTAAACCACATGTGTCCACTAGTGTAATTGCTTGTGTGTTCTTTTCCAAAACCACATGGATACACCAGTGTCATTGCATGTGTGTTCATTTCCTAAACCACATATGGATCCAGCATGTGTGTTCTTTCCTAAACCACATGGATCCACTAGAGTCATTTCATGTGTGTTCTTTTCCTAAACCACATGGATACACCAGTGTCATTGCATATGTGTTCATCTTCTAAACCACATATGGATCAACTAGAGTCATTACATGTGTGTTCTCTTCCTAAACCACCACTAGAGTCATTGCATGCGTCTTCTTTTCCTAAACCACCGCTAGATTCATTGCATGTGTGTTCTTTTCCTAAACCACATGGATCCACCAGATTCATTGCATGTGTGTTCGGTCCTAAACCACATGGATCCACCTATGCCCTTGCATGTGTGTTCTTTTCATAAACCACCACTAGAGGCATTGCATGTGTATTCTTTTCCTGAACCACAAGGATCCACTAGTGTCATTGCATGTGTGTTCTTTTCATAAACCACCACTAGAGTCATTGCATGTGTCTTCTTTTCCGAAACCACCGCTAGATTCATTGCATGTGATTTCTTTTCCTAAACCACATGGATCCACCAGAGTCATTGCATGTGTGTTCTTTTCCAAAACCATATGGATCTACCAGTGTCATTCCATGTGTGTTCTTTTCCTAAACCACCAATAGAGTCATTGCATGTGTCTTCTTTTCCTAAACCACCACTAGAGTCATTGCACATGTGTTCTTTTCATAAACCACAAGGATACACCATTATCATTGCATGTGTGTTCTTTTCCTAAACCACCAATAGAGTCATTCCATGTGTGTTCTTTTCATAAACCAAATGGATCCACTAAATGTCATTGCATGTGTGTTCTTTTCATAAACCACATGGATCCACCATAGTGTCATTGCATGTGTGTTATTTTCCTAAACCACAAGGATTCACTAGAGTCATTGCATGTGTGTTCTTTCCTAAACCACATGGATCCACCATTGTCATTACATGTGTGTTCTTTTCATAAACCACCACTAGAGTCATTGCATTTGTGTTCTTTTCCTAAACCACTACTAGAGTTAGTGCATGTGTGTTCTTTTCCTAAACCACAAGGATCCACCAGTGTCATTTCATGTGTGTTCTTTTCATAAACCACTTGGATGTGGATCCAGTAGAGTCATTGCGTGTGTGTGCTTTTCCTAAACAACCACTAGAGTCATTGCATGTTTATTATTTTCATAAATCACATGGATCCACCAATGTCATTGCATGTTTGTTCTTTCCCTAAACCACATATGTATCCACTAGAGTCATTGCATGTGTGTTATTTTCCTAAACCACCACTAGAGTCATTGCATGTGTGTCCTTTTCCTAAACCACATGGATCCACCAGAGTTATTGCATTTGGGTTCTTTTCCTAAACCACAGGGATCCACCAGTGTCATTGCATGTGTGTTCTTTTCCTAAACCACATAGATCCACCAGTGTCATTGCATGTGTGTTCTTTTCCAAAACTAGATGGATACACCAGTGTCATTGCTTGTGTGTTCTTTTCCTCAACCACATATGGATCCAGCAGAGTCATTGCATGTGTGTTCTTTCCTAAACCACATGGATCCACTAGAGTCATTGTATGTGTGTTCTTTTCCTAAACCACAAGGATACACCAGTGTCATTGCATGTGTTTTCTTTTTCTAAACCACAGATGGATCCACTAGAGTCATTGCATGTCTGTTCATTTCCTACACCACATGGGCACACCAGTGTCATTGCATGTGTGTTCTTTTTCTAAACCACATATGGATCCACTAGTCATTGCATGATTGTTCTTTTCCTAAACCACCACTAGAGTCATTACATGTGTCTTCTTTTCCTAAACCAGCGCTAGAGTCATTGCATCTGTGTTCTTTTCCTAAATCACATGGATCCACCATTGTCATTTCATGTGTGTTCTTTTCCTAAACCACCAGTAGAGTCATTGCATGTGCGTTCTATTCCTAAATCACAAGGATCCACCATTGTCATTGCATGTGTGTTGTTTTGCTTAACCACCACTAGAGTCATTGCATGTGTGTTATTTTTATAAACCTCGCGGATCCATCATATGTCATTGCATGTGTGTTCTTTTCCACATGAATCCACAATAGTTTCATTGCATGTGTGTTCTTTTCCTAAACCACATGGATCCACCAGTGTTATTGCATGTGTTCTTTCCCAAACCACATGGATCCATGAGTGTCATTGCATGTATGTTCTTTTCATAAACCACCACTAGAGTCATTACATGTGCGTTCTTTTCCTAAACTACCACTAGAGTCATTGCATGTGTGTTATTTTCCTAAACCACAAGGATCCGCCAGTTCCATTTCATGTGTGTTCTTTACATAAACCACTTGGATCCACTACAGTGTCATTGCATGTTTGTTCATTTCCTAACCCACATGGATCCAACAGTGTCATTGCATGTATGTTCTTTCCTAAAACACATGGATCCACCAGTGTCATTGCATGTGTGTTCTTTTCATAAACCACCACTAGATTCATTGCATGTGTGTTCTTTCCCTAAACCACATGGATCCACCAGAGTCATTACATGTGTGTTCTTTTCCGAAACCACATGGATCCACCACTATCATTGCATGTGTGTCCTTAACCACCACTAGAGTCATTGCATGTGTCTTCTTTTTGTAAACCACCACTACAGTCACTGCATGTGTGTTATTTTTGTAAACCATGAGGATCCACCATTGTCATTGCATGTGTGTTCTTTTCCTAAACCACCAAAACAATCATTGCATGTGTATTCTTTTCATAAAACACGTAAATCCACTAGATATCATTACATGTGTGTTCTTTTTATAAACCACATGAATCCACTTCAGTGTCATTGCATGTGTGTTCTTTTCCTAAACCACATGGATCCACCAGTGTCATTGCATGTGTGTTCTCTCCTAAACCACATGGATCCATGATACATTGCAAATGTATCTATAATTTTTGATATTCCATGCTTGGTTTTATCCACTTTCTTGTGTTTTGTTCCAACTTTGGAGTACTTTTATTATGATTTCTTGGACTAACCTATTAACAAGAGCCGCAGTGCCAGCTGCCTGTTTTCTGTTGTTTTTGGTTCCAGAAAAGTCAGAAAATGAATATTCTCGGAATTGGACGGGATAAAAGCCAAAGTTCCTATTTTTCCGGAAGGGATCAAGTGCCAGAATACGAGACGGAGAAGGGCTGGGGCCCGGCCACAACACCTGGCCACGTGGCCAGGCCTGGCCCGTACCAGGGGGTGGTTTGGCCACCCCCAGCACCCCCTCGGCCTCTCCTTCCGCCTATAAGTGCCCTCGGGACGAAAACCCTAGGTACCCGATCAAAAATCCACGAAAGAGTCTGTAGCCGCCGTCGTCTCTGTCCCTAGATCAGGGGGATCTGAATCTCTTCCCGGCACCCTGCCAGAGAGGGGAATTCACCCTGGAGGCCTTCTACATCACCATGCAAGCCTCCGGTGTGATGCGTGAGTAGTTCATCCTTGGACTACGGATCCATGTAGTAGCTAGATGGTTGGTTTCTCCTCCTTTGTGCTTTCATGTTTAGATCTTGTGAGCTCCATTCATGATCAAGATCATCTATTTGTAATTCATACATGTTGTGTTTGCGGGGATCCGATGGATGAGATGCTATTTCAGATTGATTATTGATTCTATCATGTCTTTGTTATTTGAGATCTTGCATGCTTTCCGTTGTTAGTAGCTATCTTGGCCAAGTAGATGCTAGCAACTCCAAGAGTTAGTATTTATCCTCGATAGTGGGTTCATGGCTCTGGTAATCTGGGGAAGTGACAGAAATCTCTAAGGTACTAGATGTGTTGTTGCTACTAGGGAGAAAACAACGATCTTTTGTTCATAGAACAATCATATTGTTTACTTTACACGCATTTCATAAAGCAATAATCTGTTGCTTGCAACTTAATACTGGAGGGGGTTCGGATGATAACCTGAAGGGGGATTATTAGTCATAGATGCAGTTGGATGGCGGTCTATGTATTATGTTGTAATTCCCAATCAAGTCTCAGAGGAGTCAAGATGATTAGTATATGCATGTATTGCTTTCTCGGTGTTTGTCAATTGCCCCGCTGTAATTTGTTCACCCAGCATGTTATCTATCTAAGGAGAGCCACCTCTAGTGAACTATGGATCCTGGTCCTTTTACTTTACATACAATCTACAATCTTTTACTGCTTTGTGTTTACTTTCTTCAAACTTTTACTTCTTTCCATTCGATACGTTTAATCCTTTGTTTTCCGCAAAACACGGTGAGATTGACAACCTCATCGCAAGTTGGGGACAAAGTTCTGTGGTTGTGTTGTGCAGGTCTCCACGTTGCTACTAGCACCAGTAGTGCGCCCTGCCAAAGCTCAGCTAGTAACACCTTTGAGGTGTTTCCTTGCTCCTACTGGTTCAATTAAACCTTGGTTTCATAACTGAGGGAAACTTGCTGCTGTGCTCATCATACCTTCCTCTTGGGGTTCCCAACGAGCTCTACATCAACACCGCCATCAAGCATTTTTCTGGGCGCCGTGCATTGAGCCATCAAGCATTTTTCTGGCGCCGTTGCCGGGGAGTCAAGGACATCTTCACAAGGGGAGTCCCTCATAACCAATCTCTTTACTTTGTTGTTTTTGTTTTGCTTAGTTTCTTTTTTGCTTTGTTTGCTTGTTTTGTTCTTCAAAAACACAAAAAAATTAGTTTTACTTGTTTGCTTTCTTATTTGAAAACCCAAAAAAATTCGTTCCTTCCTTAAGTTGCCTTTATGACTAGCTCTGCTCCAATCACTATTTCATTATGGATAGCTCACTCAGTTTCCTATTTGGGAACAGTTTTATGACTACTAAGGTAATAGATGAACCACCACCTGCTAGAACCTCCATGGAAGAAGAAATTGTTGAACCTGAAAGCTCATTGGATGAAAAAGAGGAGGAGATTGATGGACAAAAGGAGGAAGAATGGATCTACCCATGCCTACTTTCTAATGAGATTAACTCTTTATCCCTTACATTATTTGATTGTCCCCCATGCTTATCAAAGGAGGGTGAATGTTATGTTCCCGAAGATTCTTTTGAAAATGTTTATAATAAAGCTCTAGTGCTTGTAGATCATGAAAAGCATGCCTTATGTGATAGTTATATTGTTGATTTTATCCATGAGGCTACTGAAAATTATTATGAGAGAGGAAAATATGGTTGTAGAAGTTTTTATGGTAATGAAACACCTCTCTATGTGCTGAAAGTTTTGAAGTTACTTTTGTTTTATCTTTCTATGCCTGTCACTTTGTTCTTTGTGCATTTATTTCCATACAATATTCCTATTCATAGGAAGTGGGTTAGACTTAAATGTGTTTTGAATTTTCTTCTTGATGCTCTCTTTTACTTCAATTCATATTTCCTATGAGAGCATCTTCTCAAATTTTTATGCCTAACTTAAAGGCGTTAAAGAAAAGTACTTGTTGGAAGATAACCCAAGAGTTTTAGTTGAGTCTTGGAAGTTATTACCTCTGTAATAACCTCTCCTTATCCTTTTTATTTGCCTTTTGTGCCAAGAGTAACCTCTAATGAGAGTGAAGTAATGATTGGGAAAGTTGCTGCCCGAAACAGATTTATGTGCTTCATCGTAAAAATTCCTTAGAGAGCTCTGTACGTCGGATTGAGCTGTAATTTTTTTCTTCTTCTGCCCCAGGTTGTTATCTAACTTTCGTTAGTTCAAAACTTTTTGATTTGAGCTATAGAAGGTCTTAGAAAAAATTCGTCTTTACCTGCTGGTCTGTTTTGACAGATTTCTGCCATTTTCTGCATTTGTTTCTTGTTAGTTCCTTCTTGAGTTCCTTTGGGGAATTGAGATTTTTGAGGGAAGTGCTACAGTATCTAGTGTTCTAATATAAGTTTATTTGGTGTTATAACTGAACCTTGAGAATTATTTATCTTAAGTGCACTAATGTTGCTAATGAGATTGTGTGAAGTTTTGTATGAAGGAAAATTTTCAGGTATATGGAAGGAATGAGTAATGAAATAAAGGATGGACTAAAGCTCAAGCTTGGGGATGCCACGCGTGTCACCCCAAGAAATATCCAAGAAGTAGAAGCGTCAAAGCTTGGGGATGCCCAAGGCATCCCCTTCGTCATCAATAAAAATTCTAGGTTTCTTCCAAACGCTTCATTTTTATTGTTTCGTGCACAGTTGTGTTTCTCTTGGAGCGTCTTCTTTTTCGTTTTTTTAGTTTGCTTGGTTTGCTTAGTTTTCTGAATAAGTTGGTTGGACCCCCTCTTTCACACTTTGGTTTGCAAATAGTTTGATTTGGTTTGGAAAAGAGTAGGAAAGTTCATACTTATGTGGTAAAAAGAGCTCGTTTTTGACTGTGGCCATGCTTTGCCATGCCATGCTTGATATTGTTTTGTCTTTATGCTTAGTATTCTTTTCTATAGCATGACTTGTTATAAACAATTGAGTTTTCTTAATGTGCCTTGGATGAATCATGCGTTGTTTTACATATTAAAGCATAGTATAGTGGTATTCTCCTTTGATGCTTTATTTGGGTCGACTTGGCACATGCTCACACCATGTTAGGACTATCTCAAGTCACCATAGCCTTTATGATCCTTTAGTTTTCAACTTGTAGTATCACTTTATGCTTTGATCAATGATGTTTTGTCGCTCTGCATAATTATGGCCATTATTTCTCTCTTAGTTTGTCGCTCCCAGTCTTTTGCTAGCCTCCACAACAAAGTATGAGTTCCACTCATGCATCCAACTCCCTAAACCAAGTTTTTCCAAAGAGTCCACCATACCTACCTACTAGCTTATGCTATTCCAAGTATGTTCATGCTTTTGTTTACCTTCCACTTGTTATGAGAAAACTAGTGATTAAAGCTCTCACGAACTTGATGGCACACTTTACTTTATTGCCTCTAATAAACTTGAACCATTGGGTCCTTCTTTGTTGCGTATATGCTTGCGCTTTATAAGTTGAAATTAGCAGAACCATGTTTCATGGGGAACGCTTTCAACATTGCACTTGTACTTTGTACCCCGTTGATATTATGTTCTTTTGCTTACGGATCCCGGCAGTGTGAAATAAAAGTGGAACTTGTAAGATCATGGAGTTTGTATATGTGTTAGAGAAACGTCTGGGTCGCTAGCCTAAGACATGCCTAATCATGGTGGAAACTTGCAGCATCACCATAGTGAGCACTCTATGAAGCATCCTCAATAAAAACCTATGCAAATAACAAATAAAAAGATCGCTGAGATGCTCATTGTCTGCTTGCCTTGTCATTTTGATTATGGGAAAGCTCCCGTATCATGTGCAAGGGGTACCCCGTTGGCGGTTCTTAATGATACACATATACTTACAATGACAAGAGCTTACTCGTGACTGAAGTTGAGTAGCATGAGGATCGCTCTTCGTAAGTAAGGGGCATGAGATTTTGGTTTATAACTTGTCAAGCATATCCTCTTAGTTGTGTCACTTTAACCTTAATCACCTTCAAGATGCTTATGATAGGGGCAATGAGAGCTGAAAGCTATAAGTACCATAATTTTTGGAAGCTCTTTATGAGACTTGAATCCCTACTTCCTTTTACAAAAGGCTTTTCTTCCACCATTATATTGAGTCTCCACCTTCTATCTTTATGCACTACTTTGATAGCATAGTGGCCATTCTTAGTTCAATGTGCATTGTCCCAAGACTAGTTGATTGATGCATAACTTGTTATTGCTTGTTTGAAACTATTGTATCTAGTCACTCTTATGAACTTTGAAAGTGTCCTATGCATTTATGTTTGCTACTCTATTGAGGGAAAAGCTGAATACTACTATGCTATGTTTTCTTTATGTGAAACAAACAAACGTCTTGCAAAGCATGTTATTCATGAATCTTTTGTTTGTGCCCTTTCATGTTGTATCATAGTTTCTTTGCTTATTGCTAGAACTTTGTCTTTCATGTTATGATTGAAGTACTATGATCCCAGCTTTGAGTTTTGCAAATACCTTGATCATGTTTTGATGGTGCATGTCACCTAAAAAATTATTTCTTTTATCACTTACCTACTCAAGGACGAGCAGGAGTTAAGTTGGCGATGTTGATACATTGCAAATGTATCTATAATTTTTGATGTTCCATGCTTGGTTTTATCCACTTTCTTGTGCTTTGTTCCAACTTTGGAGTACTTTTATTATGATTTCTTGGACTAACCTATTAACAAGAGCCACAGTGCCAGCTGCCTATTTTCTGTTGTTTTTGGTTCCAGAAAAGTCAGAAAATGAATATTCTCGGAGTTGGATGGGACAAAAGCCAAAGTGCCTATATTTCCGGAAGGGATCAAGTGCCAGAATACGAGACGGAGAAGGGCTGGGGCCCGTCCACACCACCTGGCCGCGCGGCCAGGCCTAGCCCGCGCCAGGGGGTGGTCTGGCCGCCCCCAGCACCCCCTCGGCCTCTCCTTCCACCTATAAGTTACCCTCAGGAGGAAAACCCTAGGTACCCGATCAAAAATCCACGAAAGAGTCTGTAGCCGCCATCGTGTCTGTCCCTAGATCAGGGGGATCTGAAGCTCTTCCTGGCACCCTGCCGGAGAGGAGAATTCACCCTGGAGGCCTTCTTCATCACCATGCTAGCCTCCGGTGTGATGCGTGAGTAGTTCATCCTTGGACTACGGATCCATGTAGTAGCTAGATGGCTGGTTTCTCCTCCTTTGTGCTTTCATGTTTAGATCTTGTGAGCTCCGTTCATGATCAAGATCATCTATTTGTAATTCTGCATGTTGTGTTTGCGGGGATCCGATGGATATTGAGATGCTATTCCAGATTGATTATTGATTCTATCATGTCTTTGTTATTTGAGATCTTGCATGCTTTCTGTTATTAGTAGCTATCTTGGCCAAGTAGATGCTAGCAACTCCAAGAGTTAGTATTTATGCTCGATAGTGGGTTCATGCCTCTGGTAATATGGGGAAGTGACAGAAATCTCTAAGGTACTAGATGTGTTGTTGCTACTAGGGAGAAAACTACGATCTTTTGTTCATAGAACAATCGTATTGTTTACTTTACACACAGTTCGTAAAGCAATAATCTGTTTCTTGCAACTTAATAATGGAGGGGGTTCGGATGATAACCTAAAGGTGGATTATTAGTCATAGATGCAATTGGATGGTGGTCTATGTATTATGTTGTAATGCCCAATCAAGTCTCAGAGGACTCAAGATGATTAGTATATGCATGTATTGCTTACTCGGTGTTTGTCAATTGCGTCGCTATAATTTGTTCACCCAGCATGTTATCTATCTAAGGAGAGCCACCTCTAGTGAACTATGGATCCCGGTCCTTTTACTTTACATACAATCTACAATCTTTTACTGCTTTGTGTCTACTTTCTGCAAACTTTTACTTCTTTCCATTCGATACGTTTAATCCTTTGTTTTCCGCAAAACACGGTGAGATTGACAACCTCATCGCAAGTTGGGGACAAAGTTCTGTGGTTGTGTTGTGCAGGTATCCACATTGCTACTAGCACCGGTAGTGCGCACTGCCAAAGCTCAGCTAGTAACACCTTTGAGGTGTTTCCTTGCTCCTACTGGTTCGATTAAACCTTGGTTTCATAACTGAGGGAAACTTGCTGCTGTGCTCATCATAGCTTCCTCTTGGGGTTCCCAACAAGCTCTACATCAACACCGCCATCAAGCATTTTTCTGGGCGCCGTGCATTGAGCCATCAAACCATCAGTGTCATTGCATGTGTGTTCTTTTCATAAAACACCACTAGAGTCATTGCATGTGTGTTCTTTTCCTAAACCACCACTAGAGTCATTGCATGTGTGTTCTTTTCCTAAACCACAAGGATCCACCAGTTCCATTACATGTGTGTTCTTTTCATAAACCACTTGGATGTATCCCCTACAGTCATTGCATGTGTGTTCTTTTCCTAAACCACCACTAGGGTCATTGCATGTGTTTTCTTTTCATAAACCACATGGATCCACCAATCTCATTGCATGTGTGTTCTTTTCCTAAACCACATATGGAACCACTAGAGTCATTGCATGTGGGTTCTTTTCCTAAACCACAACTAGAGTCATTGCATGTGTGTTGTTTTACTAAACCACATGGATCCACCAGAGTCATTTCATGTGTGTTATTTTCATAAACCACATGAATCCACTAGATGTCATTGCATGTGTGTTCTTTTCATAAACCACATGGATCCACTATAGTGTCATTGCATGTGTGTTCTTTTCCTAAACCACATGGATCCACCAGTGTCATTGGATGTGTGTTCTTTTCATAAAGCACCACTAGAGTCATTGCATATATGTTCTTTTCCTAAACCACAAGGATCCACCATTGTCATTGCATGTGTGTTCTTTTCCTAAACCACAAGGATCCACCATTATCATTGCATGTGTGTTCTTTTTCTAAACCACACATGTATCCACTAGAGTCACTTCTTGTGTGTTTTGTTTTCCTAAACCACATGGATACACCCGTGTAATTGCATGTGTGTTCTTTTTCTAAACCACATATGGATCCACTAGAGTCATTGCATGTGTGTTCTTTTCCTAAACCACCACTAGAGTCATTGCATGTGTCTTCTTTTCCTAAACCACCGCTAGAGTCATTGCATGTGTGTTCTTTTCCTAAACCACATGGATCCACCATTGTCATTTCATGTGTGTTTTTTTCCTAAACCACCACTAGAGTCATTGGATGTGCGTTCTTTTCCTAAATCACAAGGATCCACCATTGTCATTGCATGTGTGTTCTTTTCCTAAACCACCACTAGAGTCATTGCATGTGTGTTCTTTTTATAAACCACATGGATCCATCATATGTCATTGCATGTATGTTCTTTTCATAAACCACATGAATCCACTACAGTGTCATTGCATGTGTGTTCTTTTCCTAAACCACATGGATCCACCACTGACATTGCATGGGTGTTATTTCCTAAACCACATGGATCCATGAGTGTCATTGCATGTATGTTCTTTTCATAAACCACCACTAGAGTCATTACATGTGCATTCTTTTCCTAAACTACCACTAGAGTCATCGCATGTGTTTCTTTTTCTAAACCACAAGGATCCGCCGGTTCCATTGCATGCGTGTTCTTTTCATAAACCACTTGGATCCACTACAGTTGCATTGCATTTTTGTTCATTTCCTAACCCACATGGATCCAAAAGTGTCATTGCATGTGTGTTCTTTCCTAAAACACATGGATCAACCAGTGTCATTGCATGTGTGTTGTTTTCATAAACCACCACTAGAGTCATTAAATGTGTGTTCTTTTCCTAAACCACATGGATCCACCAGAGTCATTGCATGTGTGTTCTTTCCCTAAACCACATGGATCCACCAGTGTCATTGCATGTGTGTCCTAAACCAGCACTAGACTCATTGCATGTGTCTTCTTTTCCTAAACCACCACTAGAGTCATTGCATGTGTGTTCTTTTCGTAAACCATAAGGATCCACCATTGTCATTGCATGTGTGTTCTTTTCCTAAACCACCAGAACAATCTTTGCGTGTGTATTCTTTTCATGATGTCATTACATGTGTGTTCTTTTCATAAACCACATGAATCCACTACAGTGTCATTGCATGTGTGTTCTTTTCCTAAACCACATGGATCCACCAATGTTATTGCATGTGTGTTCTTTCCTAAACCACATGGATCCATGATGCGCTCGACTTTCGACGTAGAGCTCGTTGGGAACCCCAAGAGGAAGGTATGATGAGCACAGTAGTAAGTTTTCCCTCAGTTATGAAACCAAGGTTTAATCGAACCAGTAGGAGCAAGGAAACACCCCAAAGGTGTTACTAGCTGAGCTTTGGCAGGGCGCACTACCGGTGCTAGTAGCAACGTGGAAACTTGCACAACACAACCACAGAACTTTGTCCCCAACTTGCGATGACATTGTCAATCTCACCGTGTTTTGCGGAAAACAAAGGATTAAACGTATCGAATGGAAAGAAGTGAAAGTTTGTAGAAAGTAAACACAAAGCAGCAAAAGATTGTAGATTGTATGTAAAGACAAAGGACGGGGATCCATAGTTCACTAGAGGTGGTTCTCCTTAGATAGATAACATATTGGGTGAACAAATTACAGCGGGGCAATTGACAAACACCGAGAAAGCAGTACATGCATATACTAATCATCTTGACTCCTCTGAGACTTGATTGGGCATTAACACATAATACATAGACCGCCATCCAACTGCATCTATGACTAATAATCCACCTTCAGGTTATCATCCGAACCCCCTCCAATATTAAGTTGCAAGCAACAGATTATTGCTTTACGAACTACGTGTAAAGTAAACAATACAATTGTTCTATGAACAAAGGATTGTTGTTTTCTCCCTAGTAGCAACAACACATCTAGTACCTTAGAGATTTTTGTCACTTCCCCAGATTACTAGAGGCATGAACCCACTATCGAGCATAAATACTAACTCTTGGAGTTGCTAGCATCTACTTGGCGAAGATAGCTACTAACAACGGAAAACATGCAAGATCTGAAATAACAAAGACATGATAGAATCAATAATCAATTTGAAATAGCAAGTCAATATCCATCGGATCCCCGCAAACACAACATGCAGAATTACAAATTGATGATCTTGATCATGAACGGAGCTCACAAGATCTAAACATGAAAGCACAAAGGAGCAGAACCAGCCATCTAGCTACTACATGGATCTGTAGTCCAAGGATGAACTACTCACTCATCACACCGGAGGCTTGCATGGTGATGAAGAAGGTCTCCAGGGTGAATTCCCCTCTCCGGCAGGGTGCCGGGAAGAGCTTCAGATCCCTCCCGATCTAGGGATGGAGATGATGGCGGCTATAGACTCTTTCGTGGATTTTTGATCGGGTACCTAGGGTTTTTGTCCCGAGGGCAATATATATGCGGAAGGAGAGGCCGAGGGTGTGCCGGGAGCCACCACAACACCCCCTGGCGCGGGCCTAGCCTGGCCGCGCGGCCAGGTGGTGTGGCCGGCCCCTGGCCCTTCTTCGTCTCGTATTCTGGCACTTGATCACTTCCAGAAAAATAGGCACTTTGGCTTTCGTCCCATCCAATTCCGAGAATATTCATTTTTCGACTTTCTTGGAACCAAAAACAGCAGAAAACAGGCAGTTGGCAGTGTGGCTCTTGTTAATAGGTTATTCCAAGAAATCATATGAAAAGTACTCCAAAGTTGGAACAAAACACAAGAAAGTGGATAAAACCAAGCATGGAACATCAAAAAATATAGATATATTTGCAATGTATCAACATCCCCAAGCTTAACTCATGCTCGTCCTCGAGTACGTAAGTGATAAAAAGAAAGAATAATTTTTGAGGTGACATGCACCATCAAAGACTTGATCAAAGTATTTGCAAAACATTCAAAGCTGGGATCATAGTACTTCAATCATAACATGAAAGACAAGGTTCTAACAATAAGCAAAGAAACTATGATGCAACATGAAAAGGCACAAACAAAAGTTTCATGAATAACAATGCTTTGCAAGACGTTTGTTTGTTTCACATAAAGAAAACATAGCATAGTAGTATTCAGCTTGTCCCTCAATAGAGTAGCAAACATAAATGCATAGGACACCTTCAAAGTTCATAAGAGTGACTAGATACAATAGTTTCAAACAAGCAATAACAAGTTATGCATCAATCAACTAGTCTTGGGACAATGCACATAGAACTAAGAATGGCCACTATGCTCTCAAAGTAGTGCATAAAGATAGAAGGTGGAGACTCAATATAATGATGGAAGAAAAGCCTTTTGTAAAAGGAAGTAGGGATTCAAGTCTCATAAAGAGCTTCCAAAAATTATGGTACTTATAGCTTTCAGCTCTCATTTCCCCTATCATAAGCATCTTGATGGTGATTAAGGTTAAAGTGACACAACTAAGGGGATATGCTTGACAAGTTATAAACCGAAATCTCATGTCCCTTACTTACGAAGAGCGATCCTCATGCTACTCAACTTCAGTCACGAGTAAGCTCTTGTAATTGTAAGTATATGTGTATCATTAAGAACCGCCAACGGGGTACCCCTTGCACATGATACGGGAGCTTTCCCATAATCAAAATGACAAGGCTAGCAGACAATGAGCATCTCAGCGATCTTTTTATTTTCTATTTGCATAGGTTTTTATTGAGGATGCTTCATAGAGTGCTCACTATGGTGATGCTGCAAGTTTCCACCATGATTAGGCATGGCTTAGGCTAGCGGCCCAGGCGTTTCTCTAACACATATACAAACTCCATTATCTTACAAGTTCCACTTTTATTTCACACCGCCGGGATCCGTAAGCAAAAGAACATAATATCAACGGGGGTACAAAGTACAAGTGCAATGTTGAAAGCGTTCCCCATGAAACATGGTTCTACTAATTTCAACTTATAAAGCGCAAGCATATATGCAACAAAAGGACCCAATGGTTCAAGTTTATTAGAGGCAATAAAGTAAAGTGTGCCATCAAGTTCGTGAGAGCTTTAATCACTAGTTTTCTCATAACAAGTGGAAGGTAAACAAAAGCATGAATATACTTGGAATAGCATAAGCTAGTAGGTAGGTATGGTAGACTCTTTGGAATAACTTGGTTTATGGAGTTGGATGCATGAGTGGAACTCATACTTTGTTCTGGAGGCTAGCAAAAGACTGGGAGCGACAAACTAAGAGAGCAATAATGGCCATAATCATGCAGAGCGACAAAACATCATTGACCAAAGCGTAAAGTGGTACTACAAGTTGAAAACTAAAGAATACTAAAGGCTATGATGACTTGAGATAGTCATAACATGGTGTGAGCATGCGCCAAGTCAACCCAAATAAAGCATCAAAGGAGAATACCACTATACTATGCTTTAATATGCTAAAACAACGCATGATTCATCCAAGGCACATTTAGCAATCTCAATTGTTTATAACAAGTCATGCTACAGCAAAGAATACTAATCATAAAGCCAAAACAATATCAAGCATGGCAAGAGAAAGCATAGGCCACAGTCAAAAACGAGCTCTTTTTACCACATAAGTATGAACTTTCCTACTCTTTTCCAAACCAAACCAAACTATTTGAAAACCAAATGTATGAAAAAGGGAGTACAGCCAATTTATTTAGAAAACTAAGCAAACCAAAGAAAACGAAAAACCAAAATGAAAACGAAAAAGAAGACGCTCCAAAAACAACACAACTATGCATGAAACAATAAAAATGAAGCGTTTGGAAGAAACCTGAGATTTTTATTGATGAAGAAGGGGATGCCTTGGGCATACCCAAGCTTTGACGCTTGTACTTCTTGGATTTTCTTGGGGTGACATAGGTGGAATCCCCAAGCTTGAGCTTTAGTCCATCCTTCATCTCATTACTCATTCCTTCCATACACCTGAAATTTTTCCTCCATACAAAACTTCACACAATCTCATTAGCAACATTAGTGCACTTAAGATAAATAAGTCTCAAAGTTCAGTTCTAACACCAAATAAACTTCCATTAGAACACTATCTACTGTATCACTTCCCTCAAAAATCTCAATTCCCTAAAAGAACTCAAGAAGG
This sequence comes from Avena eriantha, assembly GCA_910589775.1. Classification (NCBI taxonomy): domain Eukaryota; kingdom Viridiplantae; phylum Streptophyta; class Magnoliopsida; order Poales; family Poaceae; genus Avena; species Avena eriantha. Next base: position 10,903 of record CAJUXJ010001827.1, on the reverse strand, counting down.
AACTAACAAGAAGCAAATGCAGAAAATGGCAGAAATCTGTCAAAACAGACCAGCAGGTAAATACGAATTTTTTCTAAGACCTTCTGTTGCTCAAATAAAAAAGTGTTGAACTAACAAAAGGTATATAACAACCTGGTGCAGAAGCACAAAAACTTACAGCTCAATCCGACATACAGAGCTCTCTCACGCATTTTTACGGTGAAGCACAGAAATCTGTTTCGGGACAGCAACTTTCCCAATCATTACTTCTCTCTCATTAGAGGTTACTCTTGGCACAAAAAGCAAATAAAAAGGATAAGGAGCGGTTATTACAGAGGTAATAACTTCCAAGACTCATCTAAAACTTTTGGGTTATCTCCCAATAAGTATTTTTCTTTAACGCCTTTAAGTTAGGCATAAGAAGCAAAGAAAGAATCAAGTGTTCTTAAATGAAGAAGCATTAAAACCAACTTTCTTGCCCTTACCCCTCTTACTTTTATTCTTAACCTTGGGGAAAATATGATTGTTTGGTGGAGAATAAAGGTGCATGGTCCCCTTTCCCACCTCTATTATTGCTCCAAGGAGTTCTAATAGGGACCTTTCAAGTGTAATTTGTCCTTTTCCTGCACATTCAATAACAAGATAATCAATAGAAATCGTTTTCCCAAGGATCTTTGTAGACACTCCTTTAGCTATTCCAAGAGGTAATATGGTAGTATTATTAGTAAGAGATATTTCTTTTCCTCCTTCAATGAGCCCCCAAGTATTCAGAGATTTATAAATATCTTTGGGCATAAGGCAAAATTCAGACATGATATCAGAACGAGCTTGAAAAGTTTCAGTGTTCATCTCAATCTTTACTGTAGAGAACCACTTTGATGGTTCAGAGTTCTTTGGAACATAATCATGATGCTCCCTAAGCGTATTATAGCAACTTTCTAATCTAGTAATGCTAGCCTGAAGAGTGTCCAACCTAGCAAATATTTTTGCGAAAGAAGTATAAGTTTGGCTAGGCAAGTTGTAAGTGAGGATCAATTTCTTTATAGAATTAATAGAATCATCCTCATTACAATGGAGGAAATCTCCTCCCACAACAGCATCCAAAGCATATCTATAGAAAAGAGCAATTCCAAGGTAAAAACTACTAAGGAACAAGCTTTGAGTCATTTTAGGCTCAGTTTTTTCATGTAGATCGGAGATCCTAGACCAAGCTTCCTTAAAACTTTCCTCAATTCCTTGTTTAAAAGTGAAAATCATATCCTCGGGTGATATAGTGATTAGAGCAAGGCTAGACATAGTGACAACTAGGATAGGAACTAATTTTTTT
>CAJUXJ010001826.1:0-36611 GCA_910589775.1 Avena eriantha | reverse complement strand
TTGTCGACATAGTTCTCTATTTCAGCTCCGTTACCTCTAAGCTTTAAGATGAAGTAAATTGCATGGTGACATGGTAGACCAGTAATCTGTGACTGCCTGCATGAACAAGTCTTGTTTCCAATGTCTACAGTGTACCTCCATTCACTTCCACGCTTGTATTCTGCATAAACCTCAGCCAATGTTCTGGAACTTCTGACCACCCTCATCTTTATCGTTCTCATTGCCCTGGTTCTTGCATTCAGTAACATAACCACCTTTGGAACTATTTTATGGCCTACAAATACTCTTGCACAAATTCTTTGCCTTAAATCTATCTTCACCATTATGCACTATCTTATTGAATCCAACAAAATAAAAATTCCATGTGTCTTCATGCCTGAAATCTTATCATTGAAACTCTCTGCCAAATTATTGCATACAAAATCCACCTTGCTTAACTCACCAAATTTGCTTCTGGCCCATAGCTTGGTGTGATGTTCTTCAAGGTATTTTTTCACCTTTGGCACTACATACATGTTCTGCAAGTAAGTAGCATGCGTGCTTGGGGTGTATGTGTTGTTGGGAATATGCGCTAGAGGCAATCATGTATGATGTTATTCCTGTGTATTCATAAGGTTATGGTCCATGTATGAACTACTGATATTAATCATTGAATATGTGATTCGATTGTGGAACTGCATATTCATGTTGTTTATACTAATTTTCCTTGGTCATTGACGTTGTGCCGGACACACAACTTAGACCAATGTGAAAGTCGGCAGATGACTAGGTTCCACTTGTCATGGGCATGGACATGCTATTTCGACTTACACGGATTCAGCTAAAGAGTTTAGCGAGTCGGACTGACCCATATTGAGATGCAACGAACAATTCGTCATTTGCATGTCTCAATCAATGTAATCCTTAGACCTGAGGTTATTGTACAATCCGAGTTGAGGATCACCGACTTAGGTTCTATCAAACGATGTTCCGTCAATGGGCAGTTATAAAGGCGGAGTTCAAGTCGACTGTGAATCAAGCCGCGTGATGTGAATGACCGAGATGGGATTTTTCCCCTCCATATGGAGAGATATTCTCTGGGCCCTCTTATAAGATATGATTCGGAAAGCATGGCCATGCATGTCACGGTTAAGTGTTAACCGAGGCAACCGACTAAGAGTTAGTCGGATGAATCACTTATCTCGGATCGAGAAAGAGAGTCGGACTATTTAAGGGATGACGATCATTCTCCTATAGTCCGACAAGGTATATCGTGAGGCAAAAGGGACTCAGACGAAAGTCGCATTGGAAAGGTATGTCATCATGACTTATTGGTACTTGGGAGTTGGCACGTTCTGCTAGGAGCCGCTACCAACTGATTGATCACGAGTGAGACTCGGAATCGTGTCCGGGTTACCATGAGCCTGTCGGGTCACACACTTAAGAGCAGGAGCAGTTTGGGTTAGACCCAAGCAGGAAATCTATTTGGGTTGGACCCAAATAGAGACATGGACTTAGTCAGCAAGTGAGACTTGAAGTGGCTAATATAGGCCTTTTAGTGAATGGGCCACAAGTGAGTGGAGACCACTTTCACTCCCTATATAAGATGGGGCACAGGTGCTTAGAGCACAAGAGTTAGGTCACTCCATGTGTTGGAAACCCTAGCCCTAGTCCGTCTTGTCGCCGCCGTACCGGACCTAGCAGTCCATCGCCGGCGCTCCTCCTCGTACGTGTGGATACCGGCGTAGGTGTTGTGCGTTCAGCACTTCGACGATCGTGAAAAAAGAACGGATCATGGATCGTGGAACCGGAACGGATCGCAAGGACTGCACTGCATCAAGCGACGTGCTTCATCAATTCCGCAACTGCACGTCTAGTGGTAATCCTCGTGGCCTTCTACCTAAGCTTGATGTTGGGATCACCGCGTAGGGAAAAAGTTTTGTTTATCTCTGCGTGGCCCAACATGTGCATGCTGATCGCCACAAGTCCTCTTCAAAGATCTTTCCTTTGAACTTCTTCGTGAAGTTAGTAGCGAGGTGCACATGCATTCCCTATGCTGAACCCTAGGAAACAGAGCATCAACAGCATTCTCAAGACCCTCGGATGCACCAGTGTGTATCACCAAGCCTTCAGGGTGACCAATTACTTCCCGTAGTCTCTGCATGAACCATGTCCAACTTTCATTTGATTCACCCTCAAGAACAGCATAAGCTACGGGTAGAAGCCAATTATGCGCGCCCAAAGCACAAGCAGAAGCAACATGTCCCCTGAACTTTCTTGTTAAAGAAGTTGCTCCTATTGCAAAGTATGGCCTGCAGCCATCTAGGAACCCCTTCCAGCATTCCTTCAGGCAGACAAAACATCTCCTGAAGCATATCTTATATCCCTGCTTATACTTGACCCCCCTCGAGACCTTTTCTCTCCCTTTCACAACCTCGTAATCGATGTCAACAACACTACCAGGTGATGTTTTCTCTACCTGAGCTTTGAAACTATACAACATATGAAAACTGTCATTCCACTTGCTTTGAATGAAGTCTAGAGCCATCACCTTCCCATCAAAGACTCTGTGGTAAGGAATCAGAATGTTAAACTTTTTGCTAATCTTTGCTCTGAGTTCAGCAGGTCCAATGTTATGATCCCGCCTCACCCAGTCAAGTACAGTAGCAGCAATCCACTTGGTAGTCACTGATCTAATTTTACCACTTAAAGAAGTATTAGGGCAGTTGTGTTTCTTCGTGTTTACTTTGATCTGCATTTGATAAGAATCCAAATAATTCAGAGCTAGTTATCAGTAGAATAAATTTGAGAAAGACTGAAACTATATGTAGCTATTACAACCTGAAATGGGTGTCCACACCGCATTGGAGATGCATGTAATCTCCATTTACACAGATTATTTTCCCTACAGTGCACCCTAAATCTCTTTTGGCCGCTCTTTTCAATGATAAATTCGAACCCAACTCTGATTGCATAGGTTGCAACTGCATATTGGTAGTCCTCGACATTATCGAAGACAGTCCCCTCATCAATTGTAGGATTGTCCCTATCAAAGTGTATCACTGGCCTGTCCGCGTCTTCGTCGTCGTATCTACATCCCATTTCCACATATTCACATTCCTCTTCCTCATCAGTCCCATAGTCAGGCTCAAAGTTCGAATCAACCAAATATTCCCTACTCTCCATCCTATCAGGGTCAGCAGCCACATCTGGATATGATTTCTCATCATCGTCCACACCGCCACACGTTTCAGTGCCATCATGCTCGCTTGACAAAGCATCATGCTCAAGGACAAGCTATACAGACGTCCTGCGGTTACCAACACATATCCTTGCCATCACCACGGGACTAGAAACGTTAATTGGGGTATGCAGATAAGGAATCACAGTTCTTACCCTTCAATGTGGACGCACGGCACCTTCTCCGGGCTCCATACCTCCAAAGCTCTACACCCCTATTGAGGGGATACCCCCAGGTAGGGTCACGCCGGGGTATAAAGGCCAAGTTAGCCGAGGTACGGCTAGGTCAAAGCAAGTGCTGGCCGAGTCACTTGAAGGCAGGCCGAATCACGGAGTAACCCGGACCAGGGGATGTCCACCTAACTAGATCTCAACCGACTTAAGCCGTATGTCGGACAGATGAATCTAACTTATATGCAGGTACAGGTGTGGCCGGATCAACTAGGTACGATCCGGGTTATATCAAGCTTGTAAGAGAAGGAAGGTATCTCGCTGGTCAAAGGTGACCACTGTACGCAGAGCGTGAGCAAAGCGAACAGAGGCTAGGACCACTGAGGCATGGCCGACAAAGGTAGATGCCTATGTCGGATGACGCGGGCGCCGCAGAGGCTCACGTAGCCTCTACATGGGTGACGTTGGGCTAAAGTGACCCGGTCGGCTTACTATTTTGGGAAGAGGCATATTCTTTGGAATATGCCTCCACGTATATCCTAATTGGAGACCTAGCCACCCCTATATAAGGAGGGCTAGGGCCTCTGTAGAAAGGGTTGGGTTTTTCTGGTTGATCCCTGGAGGGTTGTATTTACTAGTGGTGAGAGTAAGAGAGTTCTTCTTCCTCCTCTCCCCAATACAGCTCAGGGAGCACTTGTAATCTGTGGAAGTGAATCAAATACAAAGCAACTATGTGTGGAATCACCACACTATCCCTCCCTGGATTCCCCTAGTGCACTTAGTCCCCACCTTTAGCCTGTCCATGGCATCTGCCATGAAACCACCACAACAGTTGGCGCCCACCGTGGGGCTAGCGGCGCTAGCAAGGGTGAAGATCCAGACAGGAAACTTCGTCGGCACTGGCGAACGCAACATCTCCAGGCTCGTTCAGCGCTTTGGAGCGCTGGATTTCGTCAGCGACAACGCTGGCTGCTTCGGCAAGCATCCTCTTCCGCGCAACGGCCTCTTCGTCAAGCTCGGCGCGCACAAGATCTACGTTGTTGTCGATGTGTCGTGCGTTCATCCGCGGCACGTCGTCGAAGGAGGCGAGCCACCCCTTAGCGCGGCTCGCGGGGTGCGTATCACTCGCTCCCCTGACCATGCTAAGGTGATGATGACTGCACCTAGCGCTGGCGCGAGCAAGGATCCGGCACCAGATCCGGAGGTAGCACCTAAGGCACCGAGGAAAAGTAGGGGTCCTCCTCTAGAGAGGCCAGAGAATGTGCTGCAACAGGCGATGGATAGCCTAGCAAACCCAGTAGTAGCAGCAATAGATCCGGCTCAGGCATAGACCGAGCTAGAGGAGACTAGGCAAAAGATACTAGAGGGTGCAAAAAAGATAGTTGCGGCTCAGCAGCCATTGAACATGACACTGCGTGAGTATGCAAAGGCAAATAAAGTAGATGCTGTAAAAGTGAAAGGGAGAAACCTCATGAGTGAAATGAACAGAGAGGGTGATACTAGGATTGAGGAATCTGAAAACTGTCTGTCCGTGGGGCTGCCGAAGTATAGTACCCCGGCAAAGAACCTCAGGGCAGCAGATGCAGCTGCATCCGAGTTAGAAGGTCTGACGGGTGAAGCCTGCCAAAGACAGCAAGATAGGGTCAATGAGTTGGTTCGGATCGCGAAAAGGCAAAATGAGGAATTGCTTAGGGCTAACCCGGCAAGAGCCGGGGCCTCTAAGATCGTTCATTCGGCGGCGGGTAACCCGGAGAAATCCGCTGGAGCTGCATTGTCGCCTCATGGTGGTCCTAGGAGAGAAGAGGTAGTAACCTCGGCTAGGAGGAATAAGAAGATAGTCCCATATGACCCGGCAAGGGCAGGAAAGGAAAAGAGGTGAAGAGAAATGAGGATCGACGAAGTGTGAGCCGAGGTGAAGCTGGCCGAGGTAACCGCGACCAAGGCAATGCTGGTCAAGGGAATGCTGTAAACGGCAATGCCGGACAGCGTAATTCGGTAGGTGCAGATCAACCGCGGCAGTGGAATATACCACGGCAAGAGCGCAGTGCCGGCCAAGGTATGCAACAGAGAGCACCTCCACCGGAGCAAGATAGATACAACGATGGCGATTCAGAAATGGTGAACGCTGGGTATCCCAGGCCGGACTATCACGTGATAGGGTCAAGATTGGGAGGCAGGAACATGATGGCTGATGATGCCAGGTTGAAACTGGATCGGCTGTATAGGTCGGAGCAAATTGAGTGTCAAGGTCCTCCGGGTCCAGCGTGCTTTGGGCCCCGGATCATGAAGGAACCTCCGGCACCTAACTTTCAGTTACCTAGAGGCACAAAGACATATGACGGCAGCACAAAGCCGGAGGATTGGTTGATTAACTATGCAACAGCCGTAAAAATTGCTACAGGCAACTTGAGATGGGTTGTGAGATATGTACCCCAGATGTTGGAGGGTCCAGCGATTGTATGGCTAAAAAATTTGGCGCCCGGAAGTATTAACTGTTGGATCGATTTTGAGGAAATGTCTGTTAGCAATTTCTCAAGTACGTATCAGAGGCCCAACAAGCCACAGACCCTAGCAATGTGCAAGCAGAGACCGAATGAGACTGACCGGGTGTTCTTAACCCGTTGGTGCACTGCGCAAAACTCCTGTGAGGGCGTGATTGAGTCATAGGCCATAGCTTGGTTTGCTCAGGGATGCAGATATGCAAGCATGCTATGGCAAAGGTTGCAGAGGGATATGCCAACTACCTTGGCAGAAACGATCTGAATCGCTCATTCATATGCCTTGGGTGATCCGACTCAGCCTAGGCTCGTGTCAAACGAGTCAAGAGAAGAGTACAACCAGCGAGATGGAGCCGGATCATCCCGGAGAAATGATTACCGGGGTAAAAGAAGAGATGATATACCGGATTACCGGTATAGTTCGCAACAAGTTGTGGCTGTGAATCAAGATCAGCCCGGAGCAGGAAGCAACCAACGTCAGAAAACTAGAGGATAACAATGGACACCAAGGAACGATGGAAAGAAAACTTGGACGCCAGAGCTGAAGAAACAGTGGCAAGAAAAGAAAGACCGTCCGAGATATACCTATGAGGCAATGCTGGATCAACCTTGTAAATTCCATATGCCAAATCCGAGTAACCCAGCGGGTCACACAACCCGGCAGTGTGAGTGGATGCGAAAGATAGAACAAGGTGGTTCAGGGAATGCTCAGGCACCTCGGAATGATCAACCTCGGCAGGAGTTACCCCGGCAGAAATTTCTCTCCGGAGCAAACACGCAACAGTTAATGTTGCCTCCCCCTCCGCCGAGGTATGACAACCATGAGAGAAGGGATGTTGTGCATCAATTGGAAGACCAGCATCAACCGGATCAGAGGTACCCCACAAATGAGGGGAGGAATGAGTACAGAGAGCATCACCAAAGTTACTGTGTGTTCACCATAGAAGAGACAGATAGGAAGATCTTGCAGTGCCGACATATGGAAGTGAATGCGGTAATGCCAGCAGTGACGAGGTATATGCCTTGGTCGGACCAGGAAATTACATGGAGCATCAAAGATCATCCCAAGCTTATGCCAAGTCCTGGTTCGTATGCGCTAGTGTTGGATCCGACATTCATTGGGCCTAACATCAATGTGAGGTTCTCAAAGGTGCTAATTGACAATGGTAGTAGCATCAACATCATGTATGTGGACACGATACGCAAGTTGGGTATCTCGGAGAACATGCTCCAAGCTACAAGGACAACTTTCCATGGCATTGTGCCAGGCATTTCATGTGCGCCCATAGGCAAGGTCCGGGTTGACGTATTGTTCGGCACAAGAGATAACTGCCGGACTGAGAATTTGGAGTTCGAAGTTGTAAATTTGGAGAGCGCATATCACGAGTTGCTCGGCAGGCCAGCTCTGAAGAAATTCATGGCAAGTTTTCACACCAGTTACTTGAAGATGAAGCTGCCTGGGCCAGATGGTGTGATTACCGTCACTGGTGATTTCCGACGTTCCATTGAGTGCACGTCTATTGGGTCTAACCTGGCCGAGTCACTCGTGATCGCGCAAGAAAAGAGAAAGATCCAAGAGGTGGCGGCATTGGCTCAGTCCGCGCAACAGTATATGTCGGCGTTGAGTAACCCACATGGCAGTGTCTCATTCCAAGCAACAAAGGATACCAAGAAAGTGCCTGTTGATGATATGTTCCTAGAGCGCACTGTAACAATTGGTGCCGGGTTAAATGACAAATAGGAAAGCGAGCTCATCAACTTCCTCCCTGAGAATCGGGATATTTTTGCTTGGTCCACACAGGACTTGCAAGGTGTTCCGAGGGAGTTGGCCGAGCAATCTTTGAATGTGAGACCCGGAGCAAAGCCGGTGAAGCAACCTCTCCGCCACTTCGTCGAAGATAGGAGAAAGGTCATAGGAGATGAGATATCTCGGTTGCTGGCTGCTGGATTTATCATGGAAGTGCTTTACCCGGATTGGCTGTCTAATCCGGTGCTGGTGGAGAAGAAGAAAGACGGTCCGAATGTGGAAGTGGTTTGGCGCATGTGTATCAATTACACCAACCTGAATAAGGCGTGTCCAAAAGATCCATTCCCACTTCCAAGGATAGACCAAGTCATAGATTCTACTGTTGGGTGTGAGTTGTTGTCATTCATCGATGCATATTTTGGTTTCCACCAGATACCTCTGAACCTAGGTGATCAAATAAAGACTGTGTTTATCACCCCCTATGGGGCTTATTGCTATCGCACCATGCCTTTTGGTTTACGTAATGCAGGGGCGACGTACCAAAGATGTATGCAAAAATGTTTGCATGACCAAATTGGTCAAAATGTGTAGGTGTATGTGGATGATGTTGTTATCAAGACCAAGGAAAGAAAAACGCTCCTTAACGATATCAGGCAGACATTCGCGAACCTAAGGAGGTTATGAATGAAGCTTAACCTGGAGAAATGCACCTTCGGTGTCCCGGCTGGAAAATTACTTGGATTTCTTGTCTCCAGCCGAGGTATTGAAGTTAATCCAACTAAAATCAGGGCCATAGAGCGAATGGAACTGCCGAAGTGCCTTAACGATGTCCAAAAGTTCACTGGCTGCCTGGCATCCTTAAGTCGGTTTGTGTGTCGGTTGGGAGAAAAGGCACTGCCACTCTATCAACTCATGAAAAAGTCGAACAAGTTCATCTAGACGCCACAGGCCAATGAAGCCTTTATCCAATTAAAGAAAATGTTAGCCACTACACCAGTCTTAGCCTCTCCACTATCAATGGAGCCAATGTTGCTCTATATAGCCGCAACCAACCGAGTTGTAAGTGCAGTAATTGTGGTAGAGCGCGACGAAGAGGTTAAGTCAGTGCAAATGCCAGTGTATTATCTGAGCGAGGTATTATCAGTCTCAAAACAAAATTATCCGAACTATCAGAAAGTGGCGTATGGTGTGTACATGTCGGCAAAGAAGCTAAAACAGTATTTTGAGAAACAGCCCATCAAAGTAATATGTGAGGCTCCCATATCCCAGATAATGAGTAACAAGGATGCAAGTGACAGAGTTGCAAAATGGGCAATTGAGCTAGCTCCTTATGCGCCACAATATGACAGAAGAGAAGCGATCAAGTCTCAGGCTGTAGCTTTCTTTTTTGTGGATTGGGCTGAGGTGCAATATGAGCCACCATTGCCAGATCCGAACTATTTGAGAATGCACTTTGACAGATCAAAAACAAAAACCAGGTTAGGCGCCGGAGTTGTGCTTACCTCGCCCAAGAAGGACCAGCTGAAATACGTGTTGCAGATCCACTTCGCAGCGTCGAACAATGTCGCTGAATATGAGGCACTTGTACATGGGCTCAAGGTGGCAAAATAAATTGGGATACGTCGGATCCAATGCTTTGGCGACTCGGATCTGGTAGTTCAGCAAGTTTCAGGGCTGTGGGACGCTCTAGATCCAAACATGGCACTGTACAGATTTCATGTGCAGAAGATATCTGGTTACTTTGAGGGATGCGAATTTCACCATGTACCCCGGCTGGAAAATGAGGCTGCCGACGTATTGTCGAAGCTCGGATCAACCCGACAAGCAATTCCACCGGGTGTAGCATTAGAACACCTCAGAAAACCATCTATGAGGCCGTCCCCAGAAACCGACTCAATCTACGTCCCGGAAGATCCGGAGTCTGGAGCTGTACCCATGGACATTGACGTGGGAGGTGGAACACGAAACCCGGGGACTGCCTCGGCAAACCCGAGGACTGCTTCGCAAGACCCGGGGACTGCTCAGCGCGATCCAGCTGAGGTTATGCTGGTGGATTAGATGGAAGTTGACGAGGATGTGTTCCCTGTGCGAGCAATACCAGCTTGGGCACTACCTATATTTCAATTCCTGAAAGATGGAACCTTACCCGCTGAGGAGGTGCTTTCTAGGCAAACTCAGAGGAGAGCAAAGGCATAGACGATCATTAATTCCGATCTATACAAAAGGAGTGTGACTAACGTCCTCCAGCGATGTGTTGACCCAGAGGAAGGAATTGACATCCTCCTAGATATACATCAAGGGGGATGTGGGCATCATGCCTCATCCAGAGCCTTGGTAGCAAAAGCTTTCCATCATGGGTTCTACTGGCCAAGTGCCTTGGAACAAGCAGAAGATCTGGTAAGAAAATGCAATGGCTGTCAAAGATATGCTACCAAGACACATATGACAATGTTTGAGATTAAGACCATACCAATTACTTGGCCATTTGCCGTATGGTGTTTGGATATGGTCGGCCCTTTCAAACCAGCAAGAGGCAACATGACCCACATCTTGGTCATGGTTGACAAGTTTACAAAATGGATTGAGGTGAAGCCAATAAGAAAATGTGATGTAGCTACGGCCGTAACATTACTCAAAGATATCATCTTGAGATACGGTTATCCTCACAGTATCATAACGGATAATCGCAGAAATTTTGCTGAACGAGCGTTTGCATGTTTCTGCCGAGATAAGAAGATCCGGCTAGACGTAGCCTCGGTAGCTCACCCCGCATCGAACGGACAAGTGGAAAGATCCAACGGACTAGTATTGTCCGAGATAAAACCCCGGCTCATTGAGCCGCTGCGAAGATCAGCGGGGTGCTGGATAGAAGAACTACCAGCGGTACTATGGAGTTTAAGAACAACTCCAAATCGATCAATAGGCTATACACCATTTTTTCTGGTATATGGGGCAGAAGCTGTACTACCAGCCGACATAGAGCATGACTCGCCTAGGGTCACCCAATACACAAAAGCCGAAGTGCAAGAAGCCCGACAAAATGATGTTGACCTGCTGGAAGAAGCGAGAGAATTGGCATTGTCCAGATCCGCCATATATCAGCAAAATCTCCGACGCTATCATAGCCGGAAAGTAAGCCCCCGAGTTTTCTGGGAAGGCGATCTAGTACTCCGGTTAGTACAACGTACTGCGGGCATGCATAAATTAGTCCCCCCATGGGAAGGGCCATTCATTGTGAGCAAAGCATTGCACAATGACTCATACTATCTCATAGATGCAAAACCACAGGAGAAGAACAAGGCGGACAGGTCCGGCGAGGAATCTAAGCGTCCATGGAATGGAGCTCTACTTCGCCCTTTCTACACTTAGCAAAGAAGTGTATGTATCCAAGTCTCTCATATGTCGGTATGTATGCCGGCAATGAGCTTATCAATGAAATGTTGGCACCTCGAGCAGTAACTCGGGGACTGCCTCAATAATATTTGTTGTCTTCTGTATTTATTATTTATATGTCGGATGGCGTAAGTTGCTTCTACCTAAGCCGGATTAGTAGTGTGTGAGCACTAAAAACCCAACTCTTCGACTTGCTGCTGTCCAACGAGATTTGGCTTCATGGCAAGCAAGAGAACAAGTTTGGAATTGCGTAGCACATGAAAAACGACTAAGGAAAGAAACTTAATCGAGCCGACGTTTGTTATTCGGACTAATCTTGTGTTTACCTTATACTTAATTTGCTGAATTATTTTGAGCTAATCCTAAAGTTTCCAAGTATTGTTAAGTCAATTTTGAAGCTCGGACTCGTAAGTCATTAAACCGAACCAAGGTAGACACGAGCCGAGCCAAAAAATTGGAGGAACAAGAAAATAGAACTCAGGGACTATGCCCAAGTTAATCCGGCACAAAAACTTAGTAGCAAAATATCACTTGAGTGCTCAATACAATTGCACCCGGCAATACCGGGGATCTGATAAAATTTAAAAGTTTTTTCGCTCAAGGAGCAGCAGGAGGAGGTAATTCGGCGCTAGCATGTGCAGCTCCAGCTTCGGCTTCAGCGTCATCTTCATCTTCCTCGACGTCCGAAGCCTCGTCCTCTTCATCCTCACCCGAATCATCTTCGGCATTTTCATTGTCGGCAACATCTAGGAAGCTTGGTCCCTTGTTCCATTGATGAATGGGGCGTATTGGATGAAGCTATGGGCGCAAGCCTTGTGCCAAGCTACCCAATCCGGGTCAGTGGACCACCTTGATCCGGTGCGCATGTGCTCAAGGAGATTGAGGTCAATCTTCTTGTACCACGTAAGCACGTAGTGGAGAACAATCTCAGCTCCGGCGCGTCCAGTAGATTCCCTCCAAAGGTCGAGCTAGGTCTCGTAGTCCATTAACTTGTCGACGAGAGCTGCGGTCCCCACCGGAGTATCTTCATCAGGCCAAAAGGCGTTGAAGATCCGGATTGCCACATCAAGGATATCCTTGCCATAATTCTTCACAATTTCCACGCGAGAAGACAGACTGACCAGCAGGTCCTCCATGTCATAAGGAATTTCTCCAGTGTCAGGAGCAATGGGGGTACCCCTCTACTGGTGAAATTTGGCAACAACAGTGGTTGCAATGGCATTGCCCTCCGGAAATTTGCCTGAAAACAAGACAAGTGAAGCAAGTAAGGAAAAGACATGTGAAGCAACCCGGAGAAATTAATGCCGGATGAAGGAAAGGAACTTACGAGAAATGTGGCTGTGGATCCGAGTCAACTCCTTGGTACAGTCATCACACCTTTTCCGAAGTTGCACAAGTTCAGTATTCGCCGACTCAAGATTGACATCGGCCTCCTTGAGAAGTTCTTGGTCCTTGGAAATATGGAGGTTGAGACACTCTTGTTCTTCAGTAAAGTCTTAGCCTGCCTTCTCCAGTTCGGATTTGTGTTGCGCCTTGAGCTTCTTCATATCTGCCTTAAGCTTGGCAATTTCTTCATCTTTGGTCTGGAGGAGGGCAAGCTCGTCGTCTTTCTTCTTGAGTTCAGCTTGGTGCTACCCTGCTTGTTCGAGAAAATGCAGCATCATATCAGGCACGGGCACACTATCTTCAAGAGAGGCTGAAATAGTTGGTTGACCCGGCAAAGCCGAGGTATGAATATTTGACGAGCCAAGGAGAAAAGGAGATAGAAAGCATAGCAAGGTTGAGCAAGAATAACTTACCATTTATCTGGTCCAAGCTTCTCCTCATGAGGACATTCTCAGCCTCCACCCAAGCTGCGAAATCCGAATGAGGGATTAGTTCGGCGGAAATAGATTAAAAGAAATGGAAAACTTACCCCATTTATCATGTTCGGCGAGAAGTGCAGTATGTTTCGCACGCAACATCTTGTGAGTATCCAAGAGACGCCGAAACTCAGCGCTCCAGCGATTGGTGGTCACCTGAAAAAAGTACAAAAAGATAGCTTAGTCTTGTGCATATTCGAAGTGTACAAAATCCGGGCCAAGTGGAACTTAACCCGGCTCTAGGTGTGTGCAAATTCGAAGTGTACAAAATCCGGGCCAAGTGGAGCTTAACCCGGCTCTAGGTGTGTGCATATTCGAAGTGTACAAAATCTGGGCCAAGTGGAACTTAACCCGGCTCTAGGTGTGTGCATATTAGAAGTGTACAAAATCCGGGCCAAGTGGAACTTAACCCGGCTCTAGGTGTGTGCATATTCGAAGTGTACAAAATCCAGGCCAAGTGGAACTTAACCCAGCTCTAGGTGTGTGCATATTCGAAGTGTACAAGATCCGGGCCAAGTGGAACTTAACCCGGCTCTAAGTGTGTGCATATTCGAAGTTATTAAGGAGCTATGTTAATTCTCTAAGGAGCATCCGGCCGAGTAACGAGTTACTCCCTCGGAGGCTCAGGGACTAATGGTTATATCACTAATATCTTCTACATGCTAAGGAAAAGGCGAAGTAACGCACCTCCATCATCCGACATGTAAGGTTAATTGCCTTGGCAGCAGTATTCATCTGGGCAGCAAATTCAGCGGGACCGAACTTCTCCGGGAGATCGTCATTGTGGACGAACTCCGCCTTGTTCCAGTTGTTCACAAACTCGATCAAGGTCGGGGGATGTCGTTCGCCGCTGAGCATGTGGGGTGCAACTAGACCCTTAGCGTGAGCTTCCCTCCTCTCAACCTGGGCAATGGCGGGGCTAGTGTGCAAAACAAGTTGCGCACTAGTTGGCTCGGTAGGGGCGTCCTTCGGCGGTGGAGTCTTTTCGGGAGCATGGACGCGAGTGTACGCTGTCCAGCTTCGATTGACGCTGCCCTGGTGCCATCAGGAGGCTTTTTGCCCTTGGGCTGCTGCTGAGAAGTTGAAGTTGCTGCAGCGGATTTGCCCTTGGGAGGTGCCTTGGTGCTTGCCTTAGTGCTGCTGGTGCCTTCTCGCCGAGCCTTGGAAGACTCGGACGAGGCGGAGGGGCTTGGCATTGTTGCTGGTGCTTTTGTTGTTGCTGCTGGTGCTGGAGCTGACGATGGTGCTGGTGCTGATTTTTGTTTTGGCGGAGGTACTGTGGGTATCTCGGACAAAGCTGATTGCGGCGGAGCCAAAGTGGTGGTTGCTACTGCCTCAGCAGAGCCAGTCTCTCCCGCTCCGAGGTTGCCATCCTCTTGACGAGGTGGGCTAGAACCCGGAGCAGCCACTAAACCCTCCTAAATGGGGCTCAACAGGCGTAAATCCTCACCACGAGGGGGAGGAGGGCTATGTCGGAGTGGTGAAGCAATGCCTGATCCACTCTGGGGGACCTCCACCGTGGCCCTGCCGAATCAAATCATAAATGATGAAAAACTATAACAAAGGAAGAACAAATGAATAGCAAAGGGAGAAGTGGCTTACTCATCCGAGGTCAAAGGCTCTTTGGGCTTCCGAGCCCTCCGGTCCGTGTCCTTGGTTGCATGCTTGGTGGCAGTTTTGTCCTTGGACTTCCTTTGCCTTTTAGCTGGCTGAGAAGGTCCGGAGGAAGAAGCAGATGCAGCTCCCCTCTTCTTCGGGGCGACCGGGACAGGCTCACCCGTGGCAAGGGGAGGATCTTCATGGATCTGCCCACCGGGGTTAGCTGATGCCGGAAAAGCATAAGAAAGGGGGACAGTGTCAAATGCCTCCATCACCTCAACGTCCAAATCATCTTCATTCTCGGGACAATCTCTAATGGAAGAGAGTTTACCGGTGTATCGTTTGGTCGCATCAGGCATCGAGAGGAACATCTCCTAATCCGGTTCCTCCTCGTCCGAGGTATCCCGGTCAGGCGCCCATTTGAGGAAAGGCTCGGTGCTGTCCTCAAGGGTTTGCTGAAGAAACATCTAAGGGAAAGAAAAGGCAACAAGTTTAAACCTACAACAAAAACCGACGTATGATTTAATTCGGAAAAGGTTTGGGGCACGAGACTTACCACAGGGGGAAGCCTATCTCGGCAGAAGTGTTCGATCCCCCACGTCCACTCAGAAGAGAAGTCCTTGTGGGTGGTGAAGAGGGCCTTGACCCGGCGGAAGATCTCGGGGTTGCTCAACTCGAATGAGGAGGTCCGGTTGGGGTCGCGGCCCCAGCTCATGTGATAGAGTTTATGCGTGCGTTTCTGGAGGGGGGAGATCCGGTTGCAAACAAATGTGATCATTGCGTCTTCATTGTGCAATCCAAGATCCTTCAGCTCCTGGAACCTCTTGTTAACTTGGTTCGCTAGGACGGTGGGCTTCTTGGGGATCTTGTCCCACAAGTCCGGATTAGGAGGACCTGGAGCGTAGGGGTGCAGCCGGATCAGATCCTCGGATGTGCTGTTCCGGACATAAAAGAAGGTCTGGGCCCATCCCTTGCAAGAGTCAAGCCCCGTGACTTAAGGGAAGATTGACTGTTTCCTAGGAGAAATGGAGGCTGCGCCGAATTGCGTGAGCTGCTTGTCCTCCGGATTAAGCTCTATGTTCGGAATCACGTTCTGATGGAGGCCAAAGAACCGGATCCAGAGCTCCTTCGTCGGCCACAGTCCGGTGTAGCCCTTGATGGTGGAAGCAAAGGTGGAGAGAGAGGTGATGGCGTTAGCCGGAAGATGGTGCGGCTGAAGCTCTTACGTGTTGAGCCAGTCGTGGAAAAAATCACTAACAGGAAGGCCGAACCCCCGTTGGAAGTGGGCTAGGAACACCACATACTCACCCGGATTGGGAGAGGGGGCAAGATCGGCGGCGGCGAGGCGTGCGGTGACGCCCTCCGGGATACGCCTGGTGCAATACAACCAGTTCAGATCATCCTGGCAAACCCAGGATCCAGCCCACGTGCTGCGGTCGGCGTTCGCCGTGTCCTCCTCCATTTCCTGCTCTGCGACGACGAGCTCCTCCTCTGTCATCTCAAGGTCACTATCCTCACTGGAGCTAGCAGCGGTGGGAGGTAGTGGCCTGGACTCGCGAGGACCCGTGGAGGAGATGTGTGGAGGTGGCGGCGACGTTGGTGCGCGAAGCAGTGCGGTGGCGGCGCAGCTACTCAGGTGCGATGGCGGCGGCGCTGTCGCTAGAGAGGAAGAGGAAGAAGCAGAGCCAGAGGTGCACAGAAGTGGGGAAAAGACCCAAGGGGCGTGCCCCTCCCCTATTTAACCACTCCCTCGAGGGGTACTGGGATCGCGCTGCACGGACGGGCCACACGGTGTGGCGGTGTATGACCCGGATCGACCAATCAGCGACGAGCCACAGGGAGGGCCAGAGGGCGCAGCGGATCCCACGACGCGACGTTGTGATACAGTCAACAAGGAGGCAGGCACTATGTGACGTGTGCTACAGTAAATTCTGACAATAACTGCGGCGCTTACTGTCGCAGGCCCTTAAAATGAGGCAAAGTAATGATTAGCCTCCACGTGGGGAAGCGTACGAGAGAAGGAAGAATGACTCGGATGAGTATGAGGTGACCCGGCCAGCAAGTAAAAACTTGGAATGTGCCAAGGGAAAGTAAACCTATGGAATCCGAGATAGGAGGTAACTCGGAAAAGGAGCAAAAAGCTCGGTGAAATTGAACCTGTTGTGGCCTTAGAGGCTAAGGCGGCTAAGACCGCACCAGCTTCGGGGACTAATGTTGGGGGGATACCCCCAGGTAGGGTCACGCCGGGGTATAAAGACCAAGTTAGCCGAGGTACGGCTAGGTCAAAGCAAGTGCTGGCTGAGTCACCTCAAGGCAGGCCAAATCACGGAGTAACCCGGACCAGGGGATGTCCACCTAACTGGATCTCAACCGACTTAAGTTGTATGTCGGACAGATGAATCTAACTTATATGCAGGTACAGGTGTGGCCGGATCAACTAGGTACGATCTGAGTTATATCAAGCTTGTAAGAGAAGGAAGGTATCTCGCTTGTCAAAGGTGACCACTGTACGCAGAGCGTGAGCGAAGCGAACAGAGGCCAGGACCACCGAGGCGACAAACGTGACGATGCCTATGTCGGATGACGCGGGCGCCATAGAGGCTCACGTAGCCTCTACATGGGTGACGCTGGGCTAAAGTGACCTGGTCGGCTTACTATTTTGGGAAGAGGCATATTCCTTGGAATATGCCTCCATGTATGCCCTAATTAGAGACCTAGCCACCCCTATATAAGGAGGGCTAGGGCCTCTGTAGAAAGGGTTGGGTTTTTTTGGTTGATCCCTGGAGGGTTGTATTTACTAGTGGTGAGAGTAAGAGAGTTCTTCTTCCTCCTCTACCCAATACAGCTCTTGGAGCACTTGTAATCTGTGGAAGTGAATCAAATACAAAGCAATTGTGTGTGGAATCACCACACTATCCCTCCCTGGATTCCCCTAGTGCACTTAGTCCCAACCTTTAGCCTATCCATGGCATTTGCCGTGACACCACCACAACAACCGCGCTTCCTCTCCCCCCGTTTTATTGTCCTCTGTGCTCTCCAGACTTGAAAGAGATTCCGTGCTCTCCAGCCGCGCAGGACCCTGATACATTGCAAATGTATCTATAATTTTTGATGTTCCATGCTTGGTTTTATCCACTTTCTTGTGCTTTGTCCACACTTTGGAGTACTTTTCATATGATTTCTTGGACTAACCTATTAACAAGATGCCACAGTGCCAGTTGCCTATTTTCTGCTGTTTTTGGTTCCAGGAAGTCAGAAAATGAATATTCTCGAAATTGGATGGGACAAAAGCCAAAGTTACTATTTTCCCGGAAGACTCACGGAGCTAGAAGGAGAGTCGGAGAGGGGCCATAGGGTGGCCACACCACCCCTAGGCGCGGGTCCACCTAGGCCGCGCCAGGGCATGGTGTGGGCCCCCTGGCTGCCCACCGACCTTGCCCTCTGGCCTATAAGAAGCCTCCCGAAGTCAAAACCCTAAATCATCAATCAGAAATCCACGAATAGTTCCGCAGCGCCGCCGCCACCGAAGGGGAGATTCGGGGGACAGAAAGTCTCTGTTCCGGCACACTGCCGGGATGGGGAAGTGCCCTCGGAACCATCTCCATCGAGCTCCACCGCCATCTCCATCACCATTGCTGATTCCCATGATGAGGAGGGAGTAGTTCTCTCTCAAGGCTAAGGGTTCTACCGGTAGCTATGTGTTCATCTCTATCTATGCATGATCATATTGTGATCATGAGCTTTGTAATCAAGTAGATCTACCTTGCTACTCAAGTGCTTTAATAGATCTCTGCTCTCCCCATGTGTGTGAAAGTGACAGCGTGCTCACCATGGTGGCACTTAGGCTAGAGATTACAAATACTTGTTATGAGTTATATTTGGAGTTGGATGTCTTTATGAAATTGTGGTGTTTGTTGGACTCATCTAGTGCTCAAGGTGACAGTGTGGGGTTTTCTAGATGGTAAAGGCTTACTTTGAGGAGTGCTGTTATAGCCCTACCATGGATTAGAGTGTCCAACCGGAGAGTAGTTAAGAGTAGTATCATAAAGAGAATATATTTATATGAGAGTGTTCACTAGTGAAAGTATGATCCCTAGGCCTTGTTTCTAAGCATTGATACACCATTTGCATTTAGATCTGTTACATGTTTGCTTGCTTCCATCTTTATTTCAGTTTGCCGTTAGTCTCTTCCACGCCATCAAGCTATTTTCTATCACCATTACCACTTATAATTATCCATACCACTTGTATTTCACTATCTCTTTGCCGAACTAGTGCACCTATACACCTGACAAGTGTATTGGGTGTGTTGGGGACACAAGAGACTTCTTGTATCTTGATTGCAGGATTGCTTGAGAGGGAATACCTTTGACCACTTCCTCCCTGAGTTCGATAAACCTTGGGTGATCCACTTAAGGGAAAACCTGTTGTTGTTCTACAAACCTCCGCACTTGGAGGCCCAACAACTTTCTACAAGAATAGAAGTGCGTAGACATTAGTACGCGGAACCTACAAATTTTATCTTCTAGAGTCAGATGGTGATCTGCTTCTTGTGTTGAACGTGGATTTTGCCAAAGGGCAACCGATGTTGTACCGGGTGGACACAGAGAACCGCTCTCTCGAGGCCGTTGGTGACATTGGAAGTCGTGTCCTCTTCGTTGGTTACAATCGTTCTATCTCCATTAACACCAGGTTACACACCACAGTCAAACCCGGTTGCATATACTACAGGAATTTTATCAGACTGTATGATCATGAGGTTCAAGCCTAGGAAGAGGAACCAACAATGGTAATGTATGGCTTAAGTCTGGAACATACGCCAAGGCCTTACCCTCTGGACGAGATATTGGCAGCACACTACAGACGGAGAGATTTCTCCGAACATGTGTTGCAACACGCGTTAGCCGATGACGATGAAATATATAGGGGAGAATGAATCCTATATTCATCCTACGTTATTTGCTAGCATTTTCAGGTCTATTTTTCGAAGTAGAAATTTGTACTGTATTCATATTATTTCGATGAGCAGTATGCGTATTAACTTTCAGAAAAAATTGTAATGTATTTAAATTTAGTACTTTCAGAATTCAAAGTATTTATTTTTAGTAGCTTCTTTCAGAATTCTCTGTGTTCGACATGGGCATCAGCTCAGCACCGGAATTCAGGTTCCACATGGAAAATTGCACAATAATGTGTTGGTGGGCGGCACCACCCCTCGAACCTGGGATGCGCGCCGTCGAAGGTGGAGGGGGTGGGCCCGCTAGTCAGAAAACATGCCACGTCGGCATCCCCTGTTTCTGATGCCCTTTAAAAAAAAGAAAATACGCCACGTCGTTATCCCCTGTTTCTGATGGTGTTGCTACACTCGACGGTACATGGTAGCATATAAATAATATCGTATAAACATAACGGCACAGTCATCAACATTTATAAAATGAAACCCGGTCCCGTCTCCTACGTGTCCTGGTACATTGTACGATGAGGTGGATAGCCATGACCGATCTTTTTAATAGGTTCACACTCTTATGCTGAGAAGGGAAATAAATATTGAGCTGTTAATGCAACGAGTGTCGAATTATTACCCTCTAAGGAAATGGGAAATGGTTATTTTCACGCGTGTCCGTAGTCCAAACCTACTGTCAGTCTTTCACTCCCCTTCTCTGACTAACCACAGTACACCTTGCGCAGCTCCTCCGCGCCGCACCAACTAGGGTAACATGGCCCCGCGACAGCCGCCGCCGCCGCCGCGACAGCCGCCGAAACTCGGGTATTTAGCCCCTCTAAGGCAGGCCATGAAGCTCTACTTCGAGGCCGGTCTCCCATTGCCCTGCCAGGCGGATGATTTCCCCGAATGTGCTGAATCGTCCGCGGCGGCGACTGCGCCGTCGTCGGCACCAGATGCAGCAAGCAGGTCCAAGAGAGCAATGTGGAAAAATCGCGTGGCGGCATTACGGCATGCTCTAGGCAGTGGGAACAAGGTACGTATCAAATCGCTCATGAGAGCATGCCGCCGCCGAGGGTACACACCCTCGAACAGGGCAGCGCCAAGGTCTATAAACTCTCGCGTCCACGCTTCGGGACGGACTACCTTACCTTAGTGGGGGAGGCTAGGAGCATGCCGTCTGCGGCAAAGACGCTCCATCCTACGAACCGTCGAAGGCCGTACCATGGTGACGACCAAGCTTCTACACTCAGCATGTTGGATTGTTCGACAGCCAGAGCCAGCGGCGGGCATCAGCTCAGCCCCAGAATTCAGGTTCGAGTTCACACGGACTTATGATCCCGAGAAGGAGATGTCGAATATCAGTTTCAAAGAAATTGTTGCTGCGACGTGGATGGTCCAACTGAACCGGGACTGGCGCACGCAAATCGCTCGTGCATGAGCGATGCAGATTTCTTGTAGTTTGGCAGGAAGGCAATAGATCAGTTTGGGTTAAATGATCAAAGAACTTATGTCCTCTCAAGGCAATTCACCAACCAACTTTTCTGATGGAGATCTGTAGTTTCTTCAGTGTAGAATAGTTAAAGTTCAGACTGAAGAATGGCTTTTATAGATGAAATGCTGACGAATTGTTCTATAAACTAGTAGGAAGTTTAGCCCACTTTTGTGTAGGTATAAGACCCTTTTGTATGGAAGTACTACGGTTGTAAGAAAATACTATCAAGTATCTATTTCCTTCAATTACTAGTCGTGGTTCAATCCAGTTAACTCGCATCTTTTTTATCTCAGACTATAGATTTTGCGTCTATTGTCTGTGCTGTAAACCATTTTTCCTTTGTCTTGTGTTGCCTGCAAAATGGTCCTGCAGTTCAACGTGTTACAAATGTAGCTACCTTGTAATTGAAGAGGAGATGAACTACATTTTCCTGGCATCCATAGAACTGACATTGCTCATTGCCAGACCACCCTCTTTTCATGAGGTTGTCCTTGGTTATTCACAGAAATTATAAAGCACAGTGTTCAACTACATCGATTCAAACAATTACACACACACACTACATCAAATTCATTAACCACACATACTACATCGATTCAAACTATTACACACACATACTAATTCAAACTATTACACACACATACTACATCGATTCAAACTATTACACATTTTTATTCAAAGCTAACTTCCTGCTACGCTCTCCATACTACAAATTCATTAGCCACACATACCATGACAATGCACTAGAGCTCTGTCTTCACTCGAGGGAAATCAGAACCACCAGCTCGTCCAAGCCCGGTCCCCCCACAGAAACTGTGTGCGCCATCGTGAAACGGTGGTGGTCTTGTGCCATCGATCCTTCCAGGCCAACACTGCAGGCGACGAGGATGCTTTCTGGCAGCCTCTTTGGGGCCCTGAATGCCATGTACCGATTCCAGAACCTCCTCCAGGTGGATGATGACCGGGTGCTTCCAGCAAAGCTGTCGCCCTGCCCTGCTTGGAATATGCACCTCGTACATCTTAGGAATGGCGTCAGGATCTTTCAGCCACGCCTTTACCTCGATGACCCATCTGTCACTCGGTGGCACGATTTCCACTAGCTCGCCGCCAAGGCTACTGACGACCTGCTTGAAGGCCTCCGGCTCCCAAGCATCCAATGGGAGGCCGTCAAAGACGAGTTTGGAGAAGAAACAAAGCTGCCCCAAGCGATCGTCCCACCCACAGGTGCGATGCCAACGCGTGATGCTCATTTTCTCCCCGCAGCACTCGAAAGAACAGGAAGAATGCAGAACGCGCTCGGTGTCTGAGCTGTGCTTGAACCGGACAAAAAATCGAATGGCAGCGTGCATACCTCAATGTTGACCTCATTTCATCTGATCCCAAAACGAGACCTGAAAGCCGACAGCAACTCTGTCGGCGACACGGCGGGACGGACGCCCAGCACGGTGGCCATGAGAGCGTGGTCATTGAACTGTTGTGCCAGGGCTACCATGCCTGGGGTGCGTGACAGCACGCAACTTCCCGAGGCCGGTCACCGGCCTGGATCGCCCGACGGGACGCGCTCCGCCGTGCGAGAAGGGCTATCTAGTGGCGAGATATTAGTCCGGGCACGCGAAGCTCCGATACAGCGGACGATGTAGCGATGAAGGCTGTGAGCTTTGATTAGAGGCGTGGGAGGTTGACCGGACATGGCGGGGACGCAAATTAGAGCAAGTGCGAGCTCCGATCTAAGACGAGCAGCCGGAGCTGAGAAAATGTTATGGGGAGGGGAGCAGGGGAGAAGACCAGAGCAGAGCAAAGAAATAGATCTGGTCCACTCAGGGATCTGGTCCACGCAGGAGTAAGCTAGTCCACAACCGCAAAATATAACGGAGAATCCTGACATGGCGGGCCAAGAAGAGTTGACCTAACAACGGTATTTGAGTTCAACCGTTTTTCGTCTGGTTCAAACGACCGTTTGGCCGTTAGATTTGTATTCACCCCCATTTGGCCCTTCCAGACAATTGGCGATTCTACTATGGCCCCTCCACACGATTGATGACAACTCGGGTACCGCGGTGCGCTCACCCACCAAGTTGGGTACCGCAAATGAACATTCCCATCATCACCACCTCATACCGCTGTAACAATTGGGTTGAATCTTGCATAGTTCTTAGGGGAAACTTTCCCGATGTTGATTACTTATTGTAGTTGATGCTATTGAGTGAACCATTGAATTATCGTATATTCTCAAATTGTTACACATCATTATATCATCTCTGATCCTGATCCATATGATGTCTTGTGAGTAGTTCATTTTGTTCTTGAGGACATGGGAGAAGTCATGTTGTTAGTAGTGGAATTGTGTTGAGAAAGATTCAATAATTTGATACTTAAGTTGTGGTGTACTTCTTCTAGTGGTGTCATGTGAACGTAGAATACATGACACTTCACCTATATGGGCCTAGGGGAATGCATTGTGTATTTGGCTACTAATCGTAGGGGTTGCCGGAGTGACAGAAACCTGAACCCCCGTTAGGAAACCTTTGAACAAGGGATGTCAGGGTCTTAGAGTTTAAAGTTGTGGTTAGGTTTCTACCTTAATTACTTTCTTATACTTGAGGATGCTTGCAAGGGGTATAATCACAAGTATGTATTAGTCCTAGGAAGGTTGGTACATTAGCACAGGTTCACCCACACAACACTTAGCAAACTAAAGAAGATTAATCAACTATATGAAGCGAAAGCACTTGACGATATTCCCATGTGTCCTCGAGAACGGTTGGTCATCTTAAGTAATACTGATGTCTACGCACTTCTATTCTTGTAGACAGTTGTTGAGCCTCCTAGTGCAGAGGTTTGTAGAAAAGCAGCAAGTTTTCCCTTAAGTGGATCACCCAAGGTTTATCGAATTCAGGGAGGATGTGGTCAAAGGTATCCCCTCTCAAGCAACCCTGCAATCAAGATACAATAAGTCTCTTGTGTCCCCAAGACACCCCATACACTTGTCAGGTGTATAGGTGCACTAGTTCGGTGAAGACATACTGAAATACAAGTGGTATGGATATAAGACAACGGTGCTAGAAAATAGTTTGATTGTGTGGAAGAGACTAAAGGCAAACTGAAATAAAGATGGCAACAAGCAAACATGTAACAGATCTAGTTGCAAACGGTGTTTCAATGCTTAGAAACAAGGCCTAGGGATCATACTTTCACTAGTGAACACTTTCATATAAATGTCTTCTCTTTATGATACTACTCTGAACTACTCTCCGGTTGGACACTCTAATCCATGGTAGGGCTATAACAGCACAACTCAGAGTTCGCTTTTCCCATCTAGATAACCCCACACTATCACCTTGAGCACTAGATGGTTCCAACAAACACCACAATTTCATAAAGACATCCAACTCCAAATATATCTCATAACAAGTTTTTGTAATCTCTAGCCTAAGTGCCACCATGGTGTGCATGCTGTCACTTTCACACACATGTGGAGAGCAGAGATCTATTAAAGCATTTGAGTGGCAAGGTAGATCTACTTGATTACAAAGCTCATGATCACAATATGATCATGCATAGAGAGAGAGATGAACACATAACTACCGTTAGAGCCCTTAGCCTCGATAGAGAACTACTCCCTCCTCATCCTGGGAATCACCAACGACGATGGAGATGGTGGTGGAGATTGATGGAGATGGCTCCAGGGGCACTTCCCCGTCCCGGCAAGGTGCCGGAACAGAGACTTTCTGTCCCCTGAATCTCCCCTTTGGTGGTGGCGGCGCTACGAAACTTTTCGTGGCTGAAGGCTTGACGACTTAGGGTTTTTGCATCGGGAGGCATCTTATAGGCGAAGAGGCAAGGTTGATGAGCGGCCAGGGGGCCCACACCACCTGGTGGCGTGGCTAGGGCTAGCCCGCGCCACCATATGGTGTGCCCACCCTGGTGCCCTACTCCTTCTCTACTTCATGTTTCCGTGTTGCGCCGGGAAAAATAGGCATATTGGCTTTTGTCCCGTCCAATTCCGAGAATATTGATTTTATGACTTTCCTCGAACTAAAAACAGCAGAAAACAGGCAACTGGCACTATGGCATCTTGTTAATAGGTTAGTCCCAGAAAGTGTATAAAAATACCTCAAAGTGTGGACAAAACAAAGCAAAGTAGATACTAAACAAGCATGGAACATCAAAAATTATAGATACGTTTGCAACGTATCAAATACAAGCGGCTTGTCCTATGCTAAAGAAAGGATTGGGCCACTTGCTGCATTTATTCTTATTGTATTTTATTTACTCGTACTTTATTTACCTGCATTATCAAAAACCCCTAAAAATCCGTTTGTGAAGTATTTACAGAGAATTCCTGCTCCTAGCCATTCGCCAGCACCTTCTGCTCCTCGTTGGGTTCGACACTCTTACTTATCGAAAATACTACGATACACCCCCTATACTTGTGGGTCATCAAGACTATTTTCCGGCGCCGTTGCCGGGGAGTGAAGCGCTATTGGAGACTGGAACTGGTAAAGGAAACTTCTACTATGAGTATTTTTTACTTCTGTTAGTTGCGTTATTTTCAATATGGATAATTCGCTGAGTTTCTTATTTCGTAATGCTACTACCACTACTAAGGTAGTAGATGAACCACCACCTGCTGAGAATGATACTTTTAAAATACCTACAAGAATTATTGATCGTGTTATGGATAACTATTATGTTGGAGATGGAACTATCCATCCTGGTGATCATTTGCTCTTTATACATGAATTATGCGGGTTGTTTAAGTGTGCATGTATTACAACATATCAAGTCAAGAAGAAGTTATTCTCATTATCACTAAAAGGAAGAGCTGAAGAATGGTATAAGTTGCTGAAGAATGTTCAAGCTCTTGAATGGGAGGAAATAATACCTCTCTTTTATTCAAAGTTTTATCCTCCTAGTGAGATTCATAAAGATCGGAATCCAATATACAACTTTTGGCCTCTTGATGGAGAGAGTACAGCTCAAACTTGGGGAGACTGAAGTTACTAATGCTTAAATATCCCATTCAGGAGCTCCCCAACAATATTATTATCAATAACTTTTATGCAAGGCTTTCTCTTCATGACAAGGATTTATTGGATGCCTCTTGTGCTGGATCATTCACTCGCATGGAAGAAGAAGCTATATGGGATCTTCTAGACCGTATTCAATACAATGCTGAGGCATGGGAGAATGTCAAAGGAAGGAAGTCAGGTTTAAAATATGATTGTGAATGCATTGAATCTTTTATGGGAACTAATGACTTTCAAAATATAAAAAATGCTTATTGTTTAGACTCTCAAGCTATTGTAACTTATTTTAAGGCTTTTGCTTCCTACATTGAAGTTCCTAAAAGGAAGTGGAATAAGTATCATGAACCATATAAAGATGTTGCTAAGTGTGTTCCTGCAAGAAATACTGAAGTTTATACTGCTAATCATGCTTTATCTGAACCTTATATTGAGAAAATACCTTTCCCAGTTAAGATAAAGGAACATTCTATGATAGCTCGTATGGTTAATGAATGTACAAATAAAGCTGTTGAACCCGATAAACAAATGAATGATGAACCTATAATAGCAAATGTGAAAGACTTTGTCAGTAAATATGTAGAAGATGGACACACATTCCTTTGTAAGGATATCCCTAATATTGTTTCGTAAAGTAGTGTTATGAGAGCTAGTGTTCCTGTGTTTTCTGTTAGGATAAGTGATCATTGCTACCATGGTTCGTGTGATAGTTATATCATTAAATTTATGCATGATATTGAAAGTTATTATGAGAGAGGGAAGACTGTTCTTATGCATCTCAATAATATCAAGTTTCCTCGTTTTATGCTGAAAGTTTTTATGTTGCACTTTTTTTGCCATCCTATGCTTGCAGCTTCTGGTTTCAACAATTTGTTTCTTACAAAATTCCCTTGCATAGGAAGTGGGTTAGACTTAAAATTGTGTATTTTTTCTTCTTAATGCTCTCTTTCACTTCAATTCATATTCTTATGTGAGCATCAATGAAATTATCATGCCCATCTTAATGGCTATAAAGAAAGAGCTTTTGGGAGACAACCCAATTTATTTGTGTTTTCGGTTGTTTTTGTTTCTTTGAGTCTTGGAAGTTATTACTTCGGTAATAACCTCTCCTTATCCTTTTTATTTGGTTTTTGTGTCAAGATCAACCTCTAATGAGAGATAAGTAAGATTTGGGGAAGTTGCTGTCCCGAAACAGAATTTTGTGCTTCACCATAAAAATTCATGAGAGATCTCTGTATGTCGGATTGAGCTGTAATTTCGTGTGCTTCTGACCCAGGTTGTTATTTAACTTTCGTCAGTTTTGCACTTTTTGATTTGAGCAACAGAAGATTTTCGAAAAAAATGATCTTTACCTGCTGGTCTGTTTTGACAGATTTTGCCACTCTTGCATTTGCTTCTTTAATCGATTTCCTTTTTGAATTCTTTTTGGGTTTTCAGAAGGATTTGCTACAGCAGCTTATGATTTGATGGATTTCGGTTGAAATTGGACTTAAAATGTTTATTACCTCGCTTACACTAATGTTGCTAATGAGAATTGTGTGAAGTTTTGTGTGAAAGAAATTTCTAGTTTATCGGAGAAAATGGTGTAATAAGAAAGTGGAAGGTTTCGTGACTCGAGAAATATGAGTATGAAGATGAAGATATTGATGTTATTCAAGTGGTAACTCCGGAAAAAATTATCAAAGAACAAATTCAGAGACCTGCAGAGTCCGTTTTCGAATAGGTAACAGTGCTGGTAAGAAAAGTTCCACGAAAATTCTATCTAGTTATATTTTTGCACTTTTTATCCAACAAGGAAAGCTACAAAGCAAAAGAGGGATGAAAATGGAGCCAGGGTGGCTCACACCACCCCCTGGAGCGGCCCCCTGGCCGCGCCAGCAGGGGCCTGTTCGTCTGCGGTACCAAAGTTCACAGGCCAGCGCATGGCAATACCTAAGTTGCCTGAAATTGCTGCGTTTCGAAATGTTGGGCCGCCAACTACTGAGATGGGCCATTTCGAGGAAAACTGATCTCACCCCTACCAAATTCAAACATTATGTTAAACTACCCCGTGAAGTAGACGGTCGGGACCCTCATGTCGGTCATCTGTCCGTGACGCGAGCGCCAACGTGGCAACCTCTTAGGCAAATCGAGTAGCTAAGTGGATTGGATGCGTTGAACAATTTCACAAATCCATTCCCACCTTTCCCCTAGCACCAGTGGTGTCAGAATCCACCCTCTAGGTAGGACGATCCTTTCAGACATTTGACTTTCAGCGCCAAGTTGCTGCGCCCAGTTGCTGATCCCGAGCTCCAATGGCGCATGTCGTAGCCGCCGTTGAGAGGCTCTAGCCCGCCTCCACCACCGATGAGCCGAGCAGCTCGGAGGATGGCAGATCCTATTACCAAGGAAGAAGAAGTTCTGGCTACAAGCGGGTGAGCTACCCTTCTCTTTGCTATTCACACTAATTATAACTGCTAGCTGGCTACTGAACCTAAAATTGTTTGTTAGCCAAACGCTGACAAACATATTTTGTCCATAGTTTTCTGTCAAGTGGGATCTCCGCGGACCACCCTTACCTGGTTATGGTAGTCCTCTTCAGGTACGACTCTAAGGGAAAGTGGTATGAACACCATTGTATCACGATGGAACAAGCGCCTACGTAGATCTGCACTATATCTGGTATGGTTGCTTCTCTGCATAATCATGATGAAGTATGGCCGAAGCAGACTACAAAGTTCAGCTTCATGGATGAAAGTGGCATCATGGTTCCTCTAATGTGTGACAGTCAGCTAATTGGGTTGATGAAAAGGTATGCTTCGGCTTGCATGTTTGAACTTAATTGTGATGTACTGGATGTGGAAGCTACTAAAACTGGGAGTCGCCCTTGTATTCTTGGATAGGGTGGTCGCTCGAACCCAATTAGCTCCTGGTAAGCAAAAGTCTCTTGGGGTTCGCATGTTTGTACTGAATTGTAATTTTTGTTTCATTTACGCTATAGATATTGGGCAGTTATCCAATAGTCTTGTTTCTTTGACAGGAGGCGCTGCAAGGTTAGAAACATGATTGCCGGGTCAGTCATTTTGTTGCCCGAAGAAATTAAAAACGAGTGGAAAGATGATGTTGGACACGATTCTGGTGCGCATTGTCCCGGTGATGCAGAGTACGTGAAGCTAAGAAAATTTCCACCGAGGAAGAGGAAGAAGGCAGGAAATGAAGAAGCCAGTGGACATGAAGGCTTGGCACCCAGGCTGCGGAAGAAGGCGGCTGGCAATGAAGATGCATAGTAATGTGTTGAACTTGATCCTATATATGTAATTCTTTTAAATTCTGGAGCTCTGTGTGTGGCATGTTGCTGGGCGAAACAATCTACCCACATTCTCTGAGTAAAATGTACCGCGACTTAGGGTTTGGAAACGCTAGAGTCAGTAGTTGAATCCGAAATTGTGATTGTGCCACTGCTATCTGAAAACACGCAGCACCAGTTCCACGATTGTTGAGGGGCAGGAGGTCTCCAAATACGACGGAATGTAAGTGGCATAGAATAAATTATTTAAGCTGCCACACTCCACGAAGCAGCAACTTATTTCAGATGCTGCACAACGACGTGGCAACATAAACAGCAATGGCAACCGATAATGCCCAGACGCTCGAGCCCGTATATCTCACCGCCTCCCTACTCCTGCATCCCCTACATCTGGCGAAGCTCCCGGATCTGCATTAACCGGGTGTACGTGCTTCCACTTTATAAATTGTGGCTGTGCCATTTGCATGCGGCACAATCCACATAGATTACGTTTAAACAAGCCACCAATGTCAGAATACCACCATGATCAGACAAAAGGAAATGATGCAGGGTTAAGACAGACTAACGAGAGAGAAAAAAAATTCCTCCAGGACTCCGGGACCACGAGTTCAGACCGCTAGGTCAGCAATTACTACTATTACAACTTAAAAAGGCTCGAAGCTCAGGCTAAATAGAACTAGTTATAACAAATATCCTTGATCTTCCTAATCTTAGCCCGATGCGCATCTTCCAGCGAGAGCAAGGATCGATTCGCCTGCTCCTTCCTTTTAGCATCTTCCTTGCATAGCTTCAATTGTTTCTCTGTATTTTTCCTCATGCACTTGTCAGTACTCGTAGTTGTGAACTGCATGACTTTGGCCTGGTGAAGATCATTCCTTGCTTGAGTCAGTTCTTGCTCTGCTTTAGCCTTTAGGGCCAATGCCACGTCCCTCTCCTTGTCGACTTTGCTAACCTTGTCTTGCACCCTCCTGAGATCTCGATTAAAGCTTGGTCGTGTCAATTGGGTCCCATAGCTTCATCTCAACATTGTTAAGAAGTGAGCTGACAA
The DNA here is from genome assembly GCA_910589775.1 of Avena eriantha. Lineage (NCBI taxonomy): Eukaryota > Viridiplantae > Streptophyta > Magnoliopsida > Poales > Poaceae > Avena > Avena eriantha. The sequence goes on along the minus strand of CAJUXJ010001826.1, from coordinate 6,324 downwards.
TAGATTATTTCAACTCAACAGTCATATCCCATAGTTTGTCCAGCGTTTTCTGCATCGATTTGGGCCACTCTGGATCTACCCATTTGACAACACCGCAACTTCCGCCTTGCATCATTGCACGATGTCCTTGACACTGTAGAAACCTCATGCCTGCGTTTTGTCCTTCGAACGCTACAAATTTAGCGGGCACATGTCCATGTTTACATATCAGAGGACTGTCTTCATCCACTAAACCGTGATAGTCGGAGTTATACATCGTCTGGTTGGCCTAACACATCATACGCGCATGAGTAAATAGAGTAGATCTAGCTCAAAAAATAGATAACTAGCCACAAATGATAGAGATAGAGATGAGGCGACTCACATCGAAATCACCGACCTGTCGTCACGACGCATTTCCTCGCCGTCTCCCTTTGAACCCATGGCGAGAGGGGAGGGGGGTGGCTGACAGAGAGAGGATTGGGATGGAGGCGTCGTCGGCTTGCGGCTACGGCAGGATGGGAGTGAAGTGGGGAAAGTGGCTTCGAGGGGAAGGAAGAGAAGTACGGGGAGGAAGAGAAGTAATGGGGACGTGACACTGGGATATGGCCCACTGAACTCGTGAGTCGTGACACTCGCAACAGGGGAGCGCCCGGTGTTGTCAGTTTGTCCAGAGCAAGCGTGGCCAATCATGCCGCAGAACAGCCTACTCGTGGATCGCTCTCACGAATACCATCCCAATCGTCCAAGCGCACCAATCAAATGGTATGTAACAATCGTTAAGCAGAACAACTGTGTTAGGGTGAGCCTTCTAGAAGGCTCGGTCTAACGGCCACCCATTGGGGGGCTAAGGTTAGGGCTCTCCTAAGGTTAGGATCCATATGTGGTTTATGAGAGGAACAAACATGCAATGACACTGGGTGGATCCATGTGTGGTTTCTTTAGAAGTAAAGACATGCAATGACACTGGGTGTTGTTCATGAAAAGAACAGACATGCAATCACACTGGTGGATCCCTATGTGGTTTGTGAGAAGGACTAACATGCAATTGCTCTAGTTTTGGTTCATAAAAAGAACACACATGCAATCACACGAGTGGATCCCTATGTGGTTTGTGATAGGAACTGACATGCAATGACTCTAGCTGTGGTTCATGAAAAGAACACACATGCAATGAAACTGGTGGTTCCATATGTGGTTTGTGGAAAGAACAGACATGCAATGACTCTAGCTGTGGTTCATGAAAAGAACAAACATGCAATGACATTGGTGGATCCATGTGTGGTTTGTGAAAAGAATCGACATGCAATCACACTAGGTGGATCCATGTGTGGTTCATGAAAAGAACACACATGCAATGACACTGGTGGATCCATGTGTGGTTTGTGAAAAGAATAGACATGCAATCACACTAGGTGGATCCATGTGTGGTTTGTTTAGAGGAACAGACATGCAATCACACTGGGTGTGGTTCATGAAAAGATCAGACATGCAATGACACTGGTGGATCCCTATGTGGTTTGTGAGAAGAACTGACATGCAATGACTCTAGCTGTGGTTGACGAAAAGAACACACATGTAATCACACTGGTGGATCCCTTTGTGGTTTGAGAGAAGAACTGACATGCAATGACACTAGCTATGGTTCATGAAAAGAACACACATGCAATGACACTAGTGGATCCATATGAGGTTTGTGGAAAGAACAGACATGCAATGACTCTAGCAGTGGTTCATGTAAAGAATAGACATGCAATGACACGGGTGGATCCATGTGTGGTTTGTGAGAAGAACACACATCCAATGACACTGGGTGTGGTTCATGGAAAGAACACACATCCAATGGAACTGGATGTATCCAAGTGTGGTTTGTGGAAGAACATACCTACAATGACACTAGGTGTGGTTCATGAAAAGAACAGACATGCAATGACACTGGTGGATCCATGTGTGGTTTTTTGGAAGAACACACATGCAATGACTCTAGCCATGGTTCATGAAAAGAACACACAACCAATTACACTGGTGGATCCATGTGTGGTTCATTAGAAGAACAAATATCCAATGACACTGGGTGTGGTTCATGAAAAGAAAGACATGCAATGACACTAGTGGATCCATGTGTGGTTTGTGGAAAGAACACACATGCAATCACACTGGGTGTGGTTCATGAAAAGAACAGACATGCAATGACACTTGTGGATCCTTATGTGGTTTGTGAGAAGAACTGACATGCAATGACTCAAGCTATGGTTCATGAAAAGAACACACATGCAATGACACTGGTGGATCCATATGTGGTTTGTGGAAGGAACAAACATTTAATGACACTGGGTGGATCCATGTGTGGTTTGTTTAGAGGAACTGACATGCAATGACACTGGGTGTGGTTCATGAAAAGAACAGACATGCAATCAAATTGGTGGATCCCTATGTGGTTTGTGAGAAGAACTGACATGCAATGAATCTAGCTGTGGTTAATGAAAACACCAAACATACAATGACACTGGTGGATCCATGTGTGGTTTGTGGAAAGAACAGACATGCAATGACTCTAGCTGTGGTTCATGAAAAGAACAAACATGCAATGACACTAGTGGATCCATGTGTGTTTTGTGAAAATAATAGACATGCAATCACACTAGGTGGATCCATGTGTGGTTCACGAAAAGAAAACACATGCAATGACACTGGTGGTTCTATGTGTGGTTTGTTAATAGAACAGACATGCAATCACACTAGGTGGATCCATGTCTGGTTTGTTTAGAGGAACAGACATCCAATGACATTAGGTGTGGTTCATGAAAAGAGTAGACATGCAATGACACTGGTGGATACCTTTGTGGTCTGTTAGAAGAACTAACATGCAATGACTCTAGTTGTGGTTCATGAAAAGAATACACATAAAATGACACTGGTGGATCCATATGTGGTTTGTGAGAAGAACTGACATGCAATGACTCTAGCTGTCGTTCATGAAAAGGGCAGACATGCGATGACACTTGTGGATCCATGTGTGGTTTGTGAGAAGTACACACATTCAATGACAATGGGTGTGGTTCATGAAAAGAATAGACATGCAATGGCACTGGCTGTATCCATGTGTGGTTTGTGAGAAGAACACACATCCAATGACACTGGGTGTGGTGCATGAAAAGAACACACATCCAATGGCACTGGTGGATCCATGTATGGTTTGTTTAGAAGAACACACATGCAATGATTCTAGCTGTGGTTCATGAAAAGAACACACATCCAATGACACTGGTGTATCCCTGCGTGGTTCATGAGACAAACACACATCCAATGACACTGGGTAGATCCATGTGTGGTTTGTTTAGAGGAACAGACATGCAATGACACTGGGTGTGGTTCATGAAAAAAACAGACATGCAATCAAACTGGTGGATCCCTATGATGTTTGTGAGAAGAACTGACATGCAATGACTCTAGCTGTGGTTCATGAATAGAAGACACATGCAATCACACCGGTGGATCCCTATGTGGTTTGTTAGAAGAATTGACATGCAATGACTCTAGCTGTGGTTCATGAAAAGAACAGACATGCAATGGCACTAGTGGATCCATGTGTGGTTTGTGAAAAGAACAGACATGCAATCACACTAGGTGGATCCATGTGTAGTTCATGAAAAGAACACACATGCAATGACACTGGTTGATCCATGTGTGGTTTGTGAAAAGAACAGACATGCAATCACACTAGGTGGATCCATGTGTGGTTTGATTAGAGGAACAGACATGCAATGACACTGGGTGTGGTTCATGAACAGAACAGACATGCAATGACACTGGTGGATCCCTATGTGGTTTGTGAGAAGAACTTACATGCAATGACTCTAGCTGTGGTTCATGAAAAAACACACATGCAATCACACTGGTGATCCCTGTGTGGTTTGTGAGAAGAACTGACATGCAATGACTCTAGCTGTGGTTCATGAAAATAACACACATGGAATGACACTGGTGGATCCATATGTGGTTTGTGGAAAGAATAGACATGCAATGACTCTAGCTGTGGTTCATGAAAAGAAAAGACATGCAATGACACTAGTGGATCCATGTGTGGTTTGTGAGAAGAAAACACATCCAATGACACTGGGTGTGGTTCATGAAAAGAACAGACATCCAATGGCACTGGTGGATCCATGTGTGGTATGTGGAAAGAACATACATGCAATGACACTGTGTGTGGTTCATGAAAAGAATATACATGCAATGACACTTGTAGATCCATGTATTGTTTGTTTAGAAGAACACACATGCAATGACTCTAGCCGTGAATCATGAAAAGAACAAACATCCAATGACACAAGTGCATCCATGTGTGGTTCATGAGAAGAACACACATCCAATGACACTAGGTGTGGTTCATGAAAAGAACAGACATGCAATGACACTTCTGGATCCATGTGTGGTTTGTGGAAAGAACACACATGCAATCACACTGGGTTTGGTTCCTGAAAAGAACAGACATGCAATGACACTAGTGGATCCTTATGTGGTTTGCGAGAAGAACTGACATGCAATGACTCTAGCTATGGTTCATGAAAAGAACACACATGCAATGACACTGGTGGATCCATATGTGGTTTGTGGAAGGTACATACATGCAATGACACTGGGTGGATCCATGTGTGGTTTGTTTAGAGGAACAGACATGCAATGACACTGGGTGTGGTTCATGAAAAGAATAGACAAGCAATCAAACGGGTGGATCCCTATGTGGTTTATCAGAAGAACTGACATGCAATGACTCTAGCTGTGGTTCATGTACAGAACACACATGCAATCACACTGGGGGATCCATATGTGGTTTGTGGAAAGAATAGACATGCAAGGACTCTAGCTGTGGTTCATGAAAAGAACAGACATGTAATCACACTAGGTGGATCCATCTGTGGTTCATGTAAAGAACACACATGCAATGACACTGGTGGTTCCATGTGTGGTTTGTGAAAATAATAGACATGCAATCACACTAAGTGGATCCATGTGTGGTTTGTTTAGAGGAACAGACATGCAATGACACTGGGTGTGGTTCATGAAAAGAGCACACATGCAATGACAATGGTGGATACCTATGTGGTTTGTGAGAAGAAATAACATGCAATGACTCTAGCTCTGGTTCATGAAAAGAATACACATGCAATGACACTGGTGGATCCATATGTGGTTTGTGAGAAGAACTGACATGCAATTACTCTAGCTATGGTTCATGAAAAGAGCAGACATGCGATGACACTGGTGGATCCATGTGTGGTTTATGGAAGGAATATACATGCAATGACACTTGGTGGATCCATGTGTGGTTTGTTTAGAGGAACAGACATGCAATGACACTGGGTGTGGTCCATGGAAAGAACAAACATGCAATCAAACTGGTGGGTCCCTATCTGGTCTGTGAGAAGAACTGACATGCAATGACTCTAGCTGTTGTTCATGAATAGAACACACATGCAATCACACTGGTGGATCCCTATGTGGTTTGTGAGAAGAACCGACATGTAATGACTCTAGCTGTGGTTCATGAAAAAAACAGATATGCAATCACACTGGTGGATCCATGTGTGGTTTGTGAAAAGAACATACTAGCAATCACACTAGATGGATCCATGTGTGGTTCATGAAAAGAACACACATGCAATGACACTGGTGGATCCATGTGTGGTTTGTGAAAAGAACAGACATGCAATCACACTAGGTGGATCCATGTGTGGTTTGTTTAGAGGAACATACATTACAATGACACTGGTGTGGTTCATGAAAACAACAGACAAGCAATGCCACTGGTGGATCCCTATGTGGTTTGTGAGAAGATTACATGCAATGACCCTAGCTGTGGTTCATGAAAAGAACACACATGCAATCACACTAGTGGATCCTATGTGGGTTGTGAGAAGAACTGGACATGCAATGACTCTACTATGGTTCATGAAAAGAACACACATGCCAATCACACACTAGTGGATCCCTATGTGGGTTTGTGGAAAGAACATACATGCAATGAACTCTAGCTGTGGTTCATGAAAGAACAGACATAGATGACAACTGGTGAATCCATGTGTGGTTTGGAGAGGAACACGGACAGTCCAATTACACTGGGTGTGGGTCATGAAAAGAACAGACATGCAATGGCACTGGTGGATCCATGTGTGGTTTGTGGAAAAAACAGACATGCATGAAACTGGGTGTGTTCATGAAAGAATAGAACATGCAATGACACTTGTGATCCAATGTGGGGTTGTTTTGGATGAACAACATGCAATACCTAGCCATGGTTCATGAAAAGAAAACACAACCAATTACACTGGTGGATCCATGTGT
>CAJUXJ010001825.1:0-55195 GCA_910589775.1 Avena eriantha | reverse complement strand
TTTCATATCCTATTGCACAATGTTTTGGTGCTTAATGGGGATTTAAAACGATCCTAGAATCCGGTACATTTTTGAGTGTTATGACTAAAACTCGTCGTTTTTCATGTTTTACGGTCGTTTCTCATGAGCTATTGGACACCGTTTTGGTGCTCCATGAGGATTTACAACGATCCTAAGACCCGATACTTGTTTAAGAGTTATGACCAAAAACTCGTAGTTTTCATGTTTTACAACCGTTTTCATGAGCTATTGGACACTGTTTTGGCACTCTAGGGGGATTTACAACGATTCTAAGACCCGATACATTTTGAGAGTTATGACCAAAATTCGTCGTTTTCGCGTTTTACGACCAGTTTTCATTAGTTTGCACACTGTTTTGGCACTTCCATGAGGATTTAACCAACGATCCTAAGACCCGATACTTGGTTAAGACTTTTGACCAAAAACTCGTTGTTTTCGCGTTTTACAAACCGTCTTCATGACCTATTAGACACTGTTTTGCCACTCTAGGGGGATTTACAACGATCCTAAGACCCGATGCATGTTTGAGAGTTATGACCAAAAACTCGTTGTTTTCACGTTTTACGGCCGTTTTCATGAGTTATTGCACACTGTTTTGGTGCTCCATGAGGATATGCATGCACCGTTAGACCTGATGCATGTTTAAGGGGATGAGCAAAAATTCGTCGTTTTTGTGTTTTATGACCGTTTTCATGAGCTATTGCCACAGTTCAAGGGTTTCAAGGCGATTTACAACGACCATTAGACCAGATACATGCTTGAGGCATGACCAAAAAATTGTGTTTTTATGTTTTATGGTTGTTTTCATGCTCTCTTACCTACAGTTGTGAGTTTCCAGGTGGGTTTGCATTGCTCGTTAGACCCGATACATGTTTGAGAGTGATGACTGTTTTCATGAGTTATTCTACACTGTTTTGGTACTCTAGGGGGATTTACAACGATCCTAAGACCCGATACATGTTTGAGAGTTATAACCAAAAACTCGTCGTTTTCACGTTTTACGACCGTTTCCATGAGTTATTGCACATTGTTTTGGTGCTCCATGAGTATTTTCATGGACCGTTAGATCCGATGCATGTTTAAGGGGATGAGCAAAAAATCGTCATTTTTGTGTTTTTATGACTGTTTTCATGAGCTATTGCATAGTTCAAGGGTTTTAAAGGCGATTTACAACGACCATTAGACCCGATACATGTTTGAGGGCATGACGAAAAACTTGTCCTTTTTCGGTTTTATGGTTTTTTTCATGTTCTATTACCTACAGTTGTGAGTTTCTAGGTGGGTTTGCATTGCTCTGTTAGACCCGATACATGTTTGAGAGTGATGACCGTTTTCATGAATTATTCTACACTGTTTTGGTACTCTAGGGGGATTTACAACGATCCTAAGACCCGATACATGTTTGAGAGTTATAACCAAAAACTCGTCGTTTTCACGTTTTACGGGCCGTTTTCATGAGTTATTCCACATTGTTTTGGTGCTCCATGAGGATTTTCAATGGACCGTTAGATCCGATGCATGTTTAAGGGTATGAGCAAAAAATCGTCATTTTGTGTTTTATGACTGTTTTCATGAGCTATTGCCATAGTTCAAGGGTTTTAAGGCGATTTACAAACGACCATTAGACCCGATACATGTTGAGGGCATCACGAAAAACTTGTTGTTTTCTGTTTTATGGTTTTTTTTCATGCTCTATTACCTACAGTTGTGAGTTTCTATGTTGGTTTGCATTGCCCATATAGACCCGATACATGTTTGAGAGTTTTAAAACCAAAAACTCGTCGATTTATTGTATTATGGCTGTTTTCATGAGTTATTGCCCATAGTTTTGAGGTTCCAGGGAGATTTACAACAACCCTAAGACCCGATACAGGTTTGAGGGTTATGACAAAAAACTCTTCGTTTTTCACGTTTTAAACGGCTGTTTTCATGACCTATTGCACACTGTTTTGGTGCTTCATGGGGATTTACAACGATCCGAGAATCTGGTACATTTTTAGAGTTATGACCAAAACTCGTCGTTTTCATGTTTAAACGTCGCCATTCTCATGAGCTATTGGACACCGTTTTGGTGCTCCATGAGGATTTACAACGATCCTAAGACCCGATACTTGGTTAAGAGTTATGACCAAAACCTCATAGTTTTCACGTTTTACAACCGTTTTCACGAGCTATTAGACACTATTTTGCAATCTAGGTGGATTTACAACGATCCTAAGACCCGATACATGTTTGAGAGTTATGACCAAAATTCGTCGTTTTCGCGTTTTACGGCCGTTTCATGACTTATTGCACACTAAATTGGTGCTCCATGAGGATTTGCATGGACCGTTAGACCCGATGCATGTTTAAGGGGATGAGCAAAAATTCATCGTTTTTTGTGTTTTATGACCGTTTTCATGAGCTATTGCCACAGTTCAAGGGTTTCAAGACGATTTACAACGACCATTAGACCCGATACATGTTTGAGGGCATGACCAAAAACTTGTTGTTTTTATGTTTTATGATTGTTTTCATGCTCCATTACCTACAGTTGTGAGTTTCCTGGTGGGTTTGCATTGCTCGTTAGACCCGATACATGTTTGAGAGTTATGACCGTTTTCATGAGTTATTGTACACTGTTTGGCATTCTAGGGGGATTTTCAACTATCCTAAGATCCGATACATGTTTGAGAGTTATGACCAAAAACTCGTCGTTTTCACGTTTTACGGCCGTTTTCATGAATTATTGCACACTGTTTTGGTGCTCCATGAGGATTTTCATGGACCGTTAGATCCGATGCATGTTTAAGGGGATGAGCAAAAAATCGTCGTTTTTTGTTTTATGACCATTTTCATGAGCTATTGCCATAGTTCAAGGGTTTTAAGGCGACTTACAATGACCATTAGACCAGATACATGTTTGAGGGCATGACCAAAAAATTGTTGTTTTTATGTTTATGGTTGTTTTCACGCTCTCTTACCTACAGTTGTGAATTTCCAGGTGGGTTTGCATTGCTCGTTAGACACGATACATGTTTGAGAGTGATGACCGTTTTCATGAGTTATTCTACCCTGTTTTGGTACTCTAGGGGGATTTACAACGATCCTAAGACCCGATACATGTTTGAGAGTTATAACCAAAAACTCGTCGTTTTCACGTTTTACGGCCGTTTCCATGAGTTATTGCACATTGTTTTGGTGCTCCATGAGGATTTTCATGGACCGTTAGATCCGATGCATGTTTAAGGGGATGAGCAAAAAATCGTCCTTTTGTGTTTTATGACTGTTTTCATGAGCTATTGCCATAGTTCAAGGGTTTAAGGCGATTTACAACGACCATTAGACCTGATACATGTTTGAGGGCATGACGAAAAACTTGTCGTTTTTTCTGTTTTATGGTTTTTTCATGTTCTATTACCTACAGTTGTGAGTTTCTAGGTGGGTTTGCATTGCTCGTTAGACCCGATACATGTTTGAGAGTTTTAACCAAAAACTCGTCGATTTCGTGTATTATGGTTGTTTTCATGAGTTATTGCCCATAGTTTTGAGGTTCCAGGGAGATTTACAACAACCCTAAGACCCGATACAGGTTTGAGGGTTATGACCAAAAACTCTTCGTTTTTCACGTTTTACGGCTGTTTTCATGACCTCTTGCACACTGTTTTGGTGCTTCATGGGGATTTACAACGATCCGAGAATCCGGTACATGTTTGAGAGTTATGACCAAAAACTCGTCGTTTTTCATGTTTTACGGCCATTCTCATGAGCTATTGGACACCGTTTTGGTGCTCCATGAGGATTTACAACGATCCTAAGACCCGATACTTGGTTAAGAGTTATGACCAAAAACTCGTAGTTTTCACGTTTTACAACCGTTTTCATGAGCTATTAGACACTATTTTTGCAATCTAGGTGGATTTACAACGATCCTAAGACCCGATACATGTTTGAGAGTTATGACCAAAATTCGTCGTTTTCGCGTTTTACGGCCGTTTTCATGACTTATTGCACACTAAATTGGTGCTCCATGAGGATTTGCATGGACCGTTAGACCCGATGCATGTTTAAGGGGATGAGCAAAAATTCATCGTTTTTGTGTTTTATGACCGTTTTCATGAGCTATTGCCACAGTTCAAGGGTTTCAAGACGATTTACAACGACCATTAGACCCGATACATGTTTGAGGGCATGACCAAAAACTTGTTGTTTTTATGTTTTATGATTGTTTTCATGCTCCATTACCTACAGTTGTGAGTTTCCTGGTGGGTTTGCATTGCTCGTTAGACCCGATACATGTTTGAGAGTTATGACCGTTTTCATGAGTTATTGTACACTGTTTGGCATTCTAGGGGGATTTTCAACTATCCTAAGATCCGATACATGTTTGAGAGTTATGACCAAAAACTCGTCGTTTTCCACGTTTTACGGCCGTTTTCATGAGTTATTGCACACTGTTTTGGTGCTCCATGAGGATTTTCATGGACCGTTAGATCCGATGCATGTTTAAGGGGATGAGCAAAAAAATCGTCGTTTTTTTGTTTTATGACCATTTTCATGAGCTATTGCCATAGTTCAAGGGTTTTAAGGCGACTTACAATGACCATTAGACCAGATACATGTTTGAGGGCATGACCAAAAAATTGTTGTTTTTATGTTTATGGTTGTTTTCACGCTCTCTTACCTACAGTTGTGAATTTCCAGGTGGGTTTGCATTGCTCGTTAGACACGATACATGTTTGAGAGTGATGACCGTTTCATGAGTTATTCTACCCTGTTTTGGTACTCTAGGGGGATTTACAACGATCCTAAGACCCGATACATGTTTGAGAGTTATAACCAAAAACTCGTCGTTTTCACGTTTTAACGGCCGTTTCCATGAGTTATTGCACATTGTTTTGGTGCTCCATGAGGATTTTCATGGACCGTTAGATCCGATGCATGTTTAAGGGGATGAGCAAAAAATCGTCCTTTTTGTGTTTTATGACTGTTTTCATGAGCTATTGCCATAGTTCAAGGGTTTTAAGGGCGATTTACAACGACCATTAGACCTGATACATGTTTGAGGGCATGACGAAAAACTTGTCGTTTTTCTGTTTTATGGTTTTTTCATGTTCTATTACCTACAGTTGTGAGTTTCTAGGTGGGTTTGCATTGCTCGTTAGACCCGATACATGTTTGAGAGTTTTAACCAAAAACTCGTCGATTTCGTGTATTATGGTTGTTTTCATGAGTTATTGCCCATAGTTTTGAGGTTCCAGGGAGATTTACAACAACCCTAAGACCCGATACAGGTTTGAGGGTTATGACCAAAAACTCTTCGTTTTTCACGTTTTACGGCTGTTTTCATGACCTCTTGCACACTGTTTTGGTGCTTCATGGGGATTTACAACGATCCGAGAATCCGGTACATGTTTGAGAGTTATGACCAAAAACTCGTCGTTTTTCATGTTTTACGGCCATTCTCATGAGCTATTGGACACCGTTTTGGTGCTCCATGAGGATTTACAACGATCCTAAGACCCGATACTTGGTTAAGAGTTATGACCAAAAACTCGTAGTTTTCACGTTTTACAACCGTTTTCATGAGCTATTGGACACTATTTTTGCAATCTAGGTGGATTTACAACGATCCTAAGACCCGATACATGTTTGAGAGTTATGACCAAAAATTCATCGTTTTCGCGTTTTAACGGCCGTTTTCATGACTTATTACACACTAATTGGTGCTCCATGAGGATTTGCATGGACCGTTAGACCCGATGCATGTTTAAGGGGATGAGCAAAAATCGTCGTTTTTGTGTTTTATGACCGTTTTTCATGAGCTATTGCCACAGTTCAAGGGTTTCAGGCGATTTACAACGACCATTAGACCCGATACATGTTTGAGGGCATGACCAAAAACTTGTTGTTTTTATGTTTTATGATTGTTTTCATGTTCCATTACCTACAGTTGTGAGTTTCCAGGTGGGTTTGCATTGCTCGTTAGACCCGATACATGTTTGAGAGTTATGACCATTTTCATGAGTTATTGTACACTGTTTGGCATTCTAGGGGGATTTACAACAATCCTAAGACCCGGTACATGTTTGAGAGTTATGACCAAAAACTCGTCGTTTTCACATTTTACGGCCATTTCATGAGTTATTGCACACTGTTTTCATGCTCCATGAGGATTTTCATGGACCGTTGGATCCGATGCATGTTTAAGGGGATGAGCAAAAAAATCGTCGTTTTTGTGTTTTATGACCATTTTCATGAGCTATTGCCATAGTTCAAGGGTTTTAAGGCGATTTACAACAACCATTCGACCCGATACATGCTTGAGGGCATGACGAAAAAACTTGTTGTTTTTATGTTTATGGTTTTTTCATGCTCTATTACCTACAGTTGTGAGTTTCCAGGTGGGTTTGCATTGCTCGTTAGACCCGATACATGTTTGAGAGTTTTAACCAAAAACTCGTCGATTTCTTGTATTATGGCTGTTTTCATGAGTTATTGCCCATAGTTCTTGGGTTCCAGGGGGATTTACAACAACCCTAAGACCCGATACAGGATTGAGGGTTATGAACAAAAACTCTTCGTTTTTCACGTTTTACGGCCGTTTTCATGACCTCTTGCACACTGTTTTGGTGCTTCATGGGGATTTACAACGATCCGAGAATCCGGTACATGTTTGAGAGTTATGACCAAAAACTCGTCGTTTTTCATGTTTTACGGCCATTCTCATGAGCTATTGGACACCGTTTTGGTGCTCCATGTGGATTTACAACGATCCTAAGACCCGATACTTGGTTAAGAGTTATGACCAAAAACTCGTAGTTTTCACGTTTTACAACCGTTTTCATGAGCTATTGGACACTATTTTTGCAATCTAGGTGGATTTACAACGATCCTAAGACCCGATACATGTTTGAGAGTTATGACCAAAATTCATCGTTTTCGCGTTTTACGGCCGTTTTCATGAGTTTTGCACACTGTTTTGGCACTCCATGAGGATTTACAACGATCCTAAGACCCGATACTTGGTTAAGAGTTATGACCAAAAACTCGTAGTTTTCGCGTTTTACAACCGTTTTCATGACCTATTGGACACTGTTTTGCCAGTCTAGGGGGATTTACAACGATCCTAAGACCCGTTGCATGTTTGAGAGTTATGACCAAAAACTCGTAGTTTTCACGTTTTACAACCGTTTTCATGAGCTATTGGACACTATTTTTGCAATCTAGGTGGATTTACAACGATCCTAAGACCCGATACATGTTTGAGAGTTATGACCAAAATTCATCGTTTTCGCGTTTTACGGCCGTTTTCATGACTTATTACACACTAATTTGGTGCTCCATGAGGATTTGCATGGACCGCTAGACCCGATGCATGTTTAAGGGGATGAGCAAAAATCGTCGTTTTTGTGTTTTATGACCGTTTTCATGAGCTATTGCCACAGTTCAAGGGTTTCAAGGCGATTTACAACGACCATTAGACCCGATACATGTTTGAGGGCATGACCAAAAACTTGTTGTTTTTATGTTTTATGATTGTTTTCATGTTCCATTACCTACAGTTGTGAGTTTCCAGGTGGGTTTGCATTGCTCGTTAGACCCGATACATGTTTGAGAGTTATGACCATTTTCATGAGTTATTGTACACTGTTTGGCATTCTAGGGGGATTTACAACAATCCTAAGACCCGGTACATGTTTGAGAGCTATGACCAAAAACTCGTCGTTTTCACGTTTTACGGCCATTTTCATGAGTTATTGCACACTGTTTTCATGCTCCATGAGGATTTTCATGGACCGTTGGATCCGACGCATGTTTAAGGGGATGAGCAAAAAATCGTCGTTTTTGTGTTTTATGACCATTTTCATGAGCTATTGCCATAGTTCAAGGGTTTTAAGGCGATTTACAACGACCATTCGAACCGATACATGCTTGAGGGCATGACGAAAAACTTGTTGTTTTTATATTTTATGGTTTTTTCATGCTCTATTACCTACAGTTGTGAGTTTCCAGGTGGGTTTGCATTGCTCGTTTGACCCGATACATGTTTGAGAGTTTTAACCAAAAACTCGTCGATTTCTTGTATTATGGCTGTTTTCATGAGTTATTGCCCATAGTTCTGGGGTTCCAGGGGGATTTAGAACAACCCTAAGACCCGATACAGGATTGAGGGTTATGAACAAAAACTCTTCGTTTTTCACGTTTTACGGCCGTTTTCATGACCTCTTGCACACTGTTTTGGTGCTTCATGGGGATTTACAACGATCCGAGAATCCGGTACATGTTTGAGAGTTATGACCAAAAACTCGTCGTTTTTCATGTTTTACGACCATTCTCATGAGCTATTGGACACCGTTTTGGTGCTCCATGTGGATTTACAACGATCCTAAGACCCGACACTTGGTTAAGAGTTATGACCAAAAACTCGTAGTTTTCACGTTTTACAACCGTTTTCATGAGCTATTGGACACTATTTTTGCAATCTAGGTGGATTTACAACGATCCTAAGACCCGATACATGTTTGAGAGTTATGACCAAAATTCATCGTTTTCGCGTTTTACGGCCGTTTTCATGAGTTTTGCACACTGTTTTGGCACTCCATGAGGATTTACAACGATCCTAAGACCCGATACTTGGTTAAGAGTTATGACCAAAAACTCGTAGTTTTCGCGTTTTACAACCGTTTTCATGACCTATTGGACACTGTTTTGCCAGTCTAGGGGGATTTACAACGATCCTAAGACCCGTTGCATGTTTGAGAGTTATGACCAAAAACTCGTTGTTTTCACGTTTTCATGAGTTATTGCACACTGTTTGGTGCTCCATGAGGATATGCATGCACCGTTAGACCTGATGCATGTTTAAGGGGATGAGCAAAAATTCGTCGTTTTTGTGTTTTATGACCGTTTTCATGAGGTATTGCCACAGTTCAAGGGTTTCAAGGCGATTTACAGAGACCATTAGACCAGATACATGTTTGAGGGCATGACCAAAAAATTGTTGTTTTTATGTTTTATGGTTGTTTTCATGCTCTCTTACCTATAGTTGTGAGTTTCCAGGTGGGTTTGCATTGCTCGTTACACCCGATAAATGTTTGAGAGTTTTAACCAATAACTCGTCGATTTCGCGTATTATGGCTTTTTTCATGAGTTATTGCCCATAGTTTTGGGGTTCCAGGGGGTTTACAACAACCCTAAGACCCGATATAGGTTTGAGGGTTATGACCAAAAACTCTTCGTTTTCACGTTTTACGGCCGTTTTCATGACCTATTTACACACTGTTTTGGCGCTTCATGGGGATTTACAACGATCCTAGAATCCGATACATGTTTGAGAGTTATGACCAAAAACTCGTCGTTTTTCATGTTTTACGACCGTTCTCATGAGTTATTGCACACTGTTTTGGTGCTCCATGAGGATTTGCATGGACCGTTAGACCCGATGCATGTTTAAGGGGATGAGCAAAAAATCGTCGTTTTTCACGTTTTATGGCCATTTCGATGAGTTATTGCACACTGTTTTGGTGCTCCATGAGGATTTGCATGGACCGTTAGACCCGGTGCATGTTCAAGGGGATGAGCTAAAAAACGTCGTTTTTGTGTTCTATGACCGTTTTCATGAGCTATTGCCACAGTTCAAGGGTTTCAAGGCGATTTACAACGACCATTAGACCCGATGCATGTTTGAGGGCATGACCAAAAATTTGTTTTTTTATATTTTATCATATTTTTCATGCTCTATTACCTACTAAGGAGGGTTTAACTCATCAATGCCCATTGTTATGGACTTGGGTTTTGGAGAAGAAGGGAGCGCTGGAGACATCTATCGGCTAGCAAACAAGCACACAGGGGACAAAGGATTTACCCAGGTTCAGGCCTCATAGAGGTCCCTACTCCTGCTTGTCTGCTCGTGGAATTATCGTAGGAGTCGAAAGTTACAATGGTGCGCAGATGCAATCTCGCGAGGGTTGTAGAAACTAGGGTTGCGTGTGTCCTCCTCGCCGCCCCCTCCTAGCCTTTATATAGATAGGCTAGGTCTCGGGTAGCAGGTCGAGTCGGTTACAAGTTAGCTTTTTCCTCTTCAACTTTCTATCTATAACTTCTTCTTGTTCTTCAAGCAATCGAGAGTCCGTAGGTCACTCGAGTCCTTTCATCCGGGCCTTGGCGACACCGTGGGCCTATACGTATTTGGACCGTATATACCAAACTCGAGTACCTGTAGGGTATACCCATGTCAGTAGCCCCCGAGTGTCCAGTGGAATCGCAGATTCGACTGGGGACTTTTTGAAGTCTTCAAGTGCTTGATTGAGTACATTTCGACTGCTTTTATTGGTGCCATAGGGATTGTCGATATACGTGCCTGATATAACCGAAGTGTCGGTATCAGTTAACCACCTTAGGGTGAAAAAACGCAATCTACTCGAACTCGAGTCCCTGGACTTGAATCCGGAAAAGTGCTGGCGTAATTCGACTCAGGCCCCGAAGGTCTTATAGGAGCCTAGCAACCGAAGTGAGCACTCGACGCGTCCGTCAAGGCATGTTCATCGTGCCTCTAGGCATGGATATATTTCCGGTAGTGCGCAGCTAAATGCGTTGCTAGGCCTTATTCAGGTCTTACCTTCACGCTGTAAGCGTGGCATCCAAATTTTATCATCGCGGAGACGATTCGAGCGACCCAGGAGACGTAGTCTCTTTGTAGGGAAAAATTATGAGGCGGTGTCGCCATGAGCTGCGAGTGCGGACGTTATCAACACACAGTTTTCTGTGCAAATAATCATAGGGTGCACGACCAGCGCTCCCTATGGGAGTAGCCCCCGAGTGCCTGGTTGAGTCGAAGACTCAGGCAGGGACTAAAAAACGTTTGCGACTGCCATCGTCTTTTGGTTGCTTGCTTTAGTCAAAATGTTCCAGCGCTCCCCATGGGAGTAACCCATGTCCATAGTCAAAATGTATTTTGAATAATTTGGGTTTGCTTTTGATTGTCCTTGTTCCTGCAAAAACAAAAGAAAATCGTAGGGTGCGTAGCCAGTGCTCCCTATGGGAGTAGCCCCCGAGTGCTTGGTGGAATCGAAGACTCCAGCAAGGACTAAAGTAGTCGAATTTTCCCACTGTGTAGCTTTGATGACGTCAGTGCTGATGCTTGTATGACCTCAGTTGCCCGTGTGAGCTAGTTTGACGGGACGTGACGAGCGGTGGGTCCCACTTCCTGACTTTGATTTGACTGGGCCTGCGTAATCTTTATTTTAACTGCGCCTCGTCGATTTCCGCGTGTAATGGGAGTAGTGGAGGGACGGTTTGCGCTTCCCCTTCTCCACATGTCGAACACGATGTGTGCCACGCGTCCAGTAGGGTTTTTCTGAGCCGTTCGACGGCATCTTCTAGGGGTTAAGTAGCGATGCTACGGCGGTAATTTCCCATCTGCGCTCTTTCTTCCTTGCTTCCATCGCCATTGCTGCTGCTCTTCTGCTTTTCCTAGCGCTCGTTTCCTCCACAACGCTAGACCACCTCCGCTCGTTTCCGAGATACTTTCTGCGCTCGCATCGCCACGGTTCAATGGGGAAGAATAAAGGAGGCGTTGTTGCTGATTCCGCGGCCACCGTCGCCGCGGCGAAGAAGAAGGGTGGCTCCGCTGCTACCGGCGGGAAGAAGAAGGTCGCGGGCACCCGTGTGACAAATGGTGCATGGCGCCCTTCCATCATCAAGGCGTCGGATCTCCGTCTTCCTCACCAAGACGGAGTTATCTCCGCAGCAGTCGCTGATGCGCGCGTCCCCAGCGGTGAGACCATTACTTCTCCTCCCACTGGTTTTCGAGTGATGTTTCTTGCATTCGTCATTCGCGGTATTTCCTTGCCTCTCCACCCCTTTCTTAGGGGTCCTATTTGTTTCTACGGGCTCCAACTCCATCAGCTGTCCCCAAATTCGATCCTCCACATCACCTGCTTCATCACTCTTTGCGAGTGCTGGCTCGGAATCGAGCCACACTTTGGTCTTTTCAAGCGCATATTTAATTGAAGCGTGCTCCGCATCTGGCTCTTTAGTTTATGACGTGGGTGGTTGCGGAATCCACGTCGACCCATCCGCCACCTACTTCGACATCAAGCTCACCAAGTCCGTCCAGGGATGGAGGGACAAATGGTTTTATGTCCGCGATTAGAAGTCCAAAGATGAGCACTTTGGACTCGCGCCATTCGATCCCGCGACTCCTTGCAAGAAGATGCGTTCCTGGAAGAACGTAGTTATGCCTGCCGAACTCGCGGAGACAGACGTGCTATATCAATGCGTCTGCGACCCCGAGAGTCGCATAGGCATAGAAGAGGGAGGCTGCGCCCTTATCCTAACCTAGCTGCGCCGTCGCGTCCAACCCCTTCAAGCCAGAGCCCATCCCATGTTTCAGTGGGCTGGCGCTGATGATGCCACTCGCGTGTCTGCCGATGGCATGTCCGCGAGTGAGGTGGATAAGAGGGTTCGACTGGTCACGAAATACACTGGCAAGGATGTGCTTCTGAGTAAGCCAGTTGTTCCTCCTTTTGATGCTTCGAATCCTCCTCCTGAGGTACAGTTGTGCTACGCAGTAGCTTATTTTCTCAATTGCTTTTCTGTTGCTTAGCTATTCTTTTGGCTGATCTTCGCTGTCTGTACGCAGGATTGGGTGGTGTCGCCTTGTATGCCCCCTCTCCCTGAGGGGATTATTCCTCACGAAGCTTTGGAAGAGGACGAGTCTGAGTCGACTGTCCCTTCTGATGTGGAAGAGGAAGCGCCCGAGTCCGAGAGCCCGGATACTCGCAAGCGTTCGCGCAGCGAGGATTTCGACGCGTCGTCTCCTTCGAATCCAGAAGGCACGACTGTTGGCGCGGAGTCGCCAATTCCCTCCGTTCCTGTGAGAGTTGTGGCACCATCTTCTCGCAAGAAGATGCGGTTCCCCAAGGAGTCTTCATCGGAGTCGGTGGAGGCCACGTTTGATTTTGACAAGTTTGACTGGTAAGCTTTCGAGTTCATTTGTTCTTCTCTGCTTTCTTCTTGTTGGCTTTGTCCTGGAGTTTTCCCCTTTCTCAATGTGGATTTTGTCTTGTAGTCAAGAGGCGTCGTCATCTTCTGGCGACGTCGAGTTTTTGAAGGAATCAGGAATCGCGACCTCAAGGGCCAAGGAAAAGGTCGAGCGCGCTCCTTCCCCTCCGGTGGTGGCCCACCGGGCACAATTCTTCGAGCTCTCCTCACGTAGGGGAGCATCGAATGGTTGCTCGAATGACGGTACAGCAAACCTCTTCGGAGTCATTGGAGGATCATGTAAGTACATCTTTCCTTCTTTTTAGTGTGGCAGTCGACGTTATCCGTTGCTTTCACTGATTCTTTGTTTGTGAGACAGCTCCTTGTAAAGGAAGCCGTGCAAGTGGCAGAGCAGGTGATAGCGATGGGTCGCCAGCATGCAATGCTGGAGACGCGTCACCGCTTGGTCAAGAGTGAGTGTTCTACACTTATTATTTTTCGTCTTCTCCTTTTTTTTGGTATAGTCGACTGATAGTCAACTTTTGATTGCCGTGTAGCTAAAGATAACGCTTTACTGCACAATGTCGCCACGTTGGAGAAAACACTTGCCGCGGGTGTGAAGGGTCGCAACGAGGCACTCGCAGCTCGTGACGAGGCACAGAAGCGTGAAGAGGATCTGTGTGCCTCCTTTGCGGCCAGGGAGAAGTTGTTCGAAGAAAACCTGTTCTCAGTCGCCAAGGCTCTCTCAGGTACCTTTTACTTGTGGATATTGTTGTCCTTCTCTACCCTTAGTGTTTTTTGCTGGTAGCGCTAAAGTTTTTGATCCATGCATGGGTTCATGTGCAGATGCTGGCGATCTGAGCTTTGACCCGCAGGCCCTTCATCGCGACGATGCTCTAGGAGGCGTGGTGTCTGCAGTCGAGGACCGTAGCGGCGCTGTCCAAGATACACTTTCCAAGCCCAAGGTCGCCCTCAGTCGCCTCCGCGAAGAGTTGATGCCGAAGGCTGAGCTGATCGACAACATGGACGAGCTGGTGGAGTCATTTGCCGGTGGTGTGCCTTTCGCCTACAAGAACTCCCTCCGCGCAGCTGGCGTGTCCATGTCACTCGCGATGGTGCAGGCCCACAAAGCTGATATCGATCCTTCCGCGGTGTCGAAGGCGATGCCTATTGGCGCGGATGGTTAGCAGGTAGTCTTTGCTCCTTTTGGGACTGCTTGTGCTAAATATGGCCATCACTTGATAAATACTATTGCGAAGTACTCGGGTGAGCTCCAACATGCTAAGAAGGCGGCGAAAGCCTCGGCCTCAGGGGCCGGCGGAAAGTCAGTGGCGTCTGACACTACCACGGACTTGATGAAGCCCCCAAAGCCGTCGAAGTCGAAGAAGCCAGGTGCTCCCTAGTTATCTTTTGTAATAGTTGATTGATTGTTCTTTTGGTTTAAGAATGTGCCTGCTGGCGAGTGTGTCTGTGAATACTTATGCCAATCCTGAATGCATCTGTTCCCTTTGCCTTTGTGTTAATTTGGTCGCCTTATTTGCCTCTGTCTTGATTTGTGGTAGGGTACATCAAGTGATCCCGTGGGGGAAACTCAGGACTCACCATCTCTTGATGATATAGTGGGACCACCACGCTCCAGGGTAGAGGAGCTATCCTTGCTTTCACGACTTTGTGATCGCGTGAAGCAGCTGGAGCGTGAGTTGTCCATGATCCGCGGTAGCGCAGACGTGTAGAAGTTGAAGGCGGAAAAAGCCGCCGCCCGCGAGCAATATCTGCTTGGCGAGGTGACGCAGCTAGGCGACCAGTTTAAGTGTTAGTTTGCTCATTCTCATATTTTCCTTTGTAGTTACTCGCAGCAGTTTGTTGTACTCATGCTATTGATGCTTCTTCGTGTAGTTGTTAGCGCGCGCCATCCACAGGAGGAGAAGGACAGAATTGCCATTCGCCTTCATGATCTCACCCAGGAGCAACTTCAAGAGAGTGGATACTTCTGGGTAGATCCTGATCGTGCGACTGCGTTGGCGATCCTGCAGGATCGCGCATCGTGAGTGCTGCTCTTCCTGAAGAAGTTGCATCATGCTTGAAGAACATTTATCGAGCGATGTTCCTGTTGGATGACACTCCATCAAGCCTGCTGGCTCTCCTTGCCAAAATTCAAGATCTGTCCGCGATTCACGAGTGCGTGAGGTAGCAGTTGGTGGCTGGTGCCAAGGCTGCCCTCTCAATGGTGCGGTTGCACAGACCTTACGTGGATGTTGCCACCATTGCCTCTGGGCCGCCAGCGCCACCAGCAGGATCTGCCTGGAATATGGTACCGCACTATCAGGCGGTGGACCGTCCAGTACAGGAGATCGTCGACTTCTTCGAGGAACAAACCAACATTCTTCTGTTGCAGGATTAGCCAAATTTGTGTCCTGCACATAAGTGTCCTTGTGTTGTAAAGTTCGTATAGATGTCGTAGATAATTTATTGTCGAATGTGTATAAAGAGCTTTGTGAGCGTGAGGTGCGTTGCACTATGCGAGTCCTTTTTGTTAGCCTAGCCATCTTTTTATCTTAGTCCCTTGTCAACCTGTCAGGTTCGTTGCAGCTGGGTTGAGTTTCTGTTAAGGGATTCGATTGATGTGCCAGCTACTCAGGATATCACGTTTTTGGTTCGGAGAACAGATGTATGTAGGGTGGCGCAGCCCCCGAGTATAAAAATTGACAAAGTGAGAGAGAACACGGAGTTTTGGGACACTTAGCTTTTGTTTATTCGAAGAACAGTGCAAGGTACAATGTGCGGCTAAGTAGCCTTGGCTGAGTAGCCTTATTTGCGATGTAAAAGTAAGAAATGACTAGGGGTAGAAGCGTCGCAGTTGTGCGACGTTCCAAGGGTTGGAGGATGCGACTCCTGTCTCTAAATCTTGAATGCGACAGGCGCCACCTGGGATTACTTCTGTAATCACGTACGGTCCTTCCCAAGGGGACTCGAGCATGAGATG
This sequence comes from Avena eriantha, assembly GCA_910589775.1. Lineage (NCBI taxonomy): Eukaryota > Viridiplantae > Streptophyta > Magnoliopsida > Poales > Poaceae > Avena > Avena eriantha. The sequence goes on along the minus strand of CAJUXJ010001825.1, from coordinate 39,225 downwards.
CCCCTGCTGCTTCAATCGTAGGACCAGGTCACCTTTGACGAAGGATCTGGGGTGAAGCCTTCTACTGTGGTAGTTGCACAGGTTCTGCTAGTAGATCGTGGATCTTTCTGCAGCGATTTCTCTTGCTTCATCAAGGAGGTCGACAGAGTCTTCGAGTGCGAGGGATGACTCTTGTTCGCTGTAAACGACCACGCGCGGCGCCTTGTACCATACTTCGGCGGGTAGTACTGCTTCTGCTCCATGCACCATAAAAAATGGCGTGTTCCCCGTGGCTCTGTTTGGAGTTGTACGTAGGCTCCAGAGTACGGATTGCAGCTCATCTGGCCAGAAACCCGCGTCTTGTTCGAGTGGTCGGAGGAGTCGCTTCTTGATGCCGCTGCAGACGAGCCCGCTTGCTTTTTCCACCTGACCGTTGGTCTTTGGATGCGCTACTGAGGCGTAGCTGATGTTGATCCCCAGGTTCTCGCAGAATTCTTGGAACTCCTTGGATGTGAAGTTCGTCCCGTTGTCGGTGATGATGTTGTGCGACACGCCGAAGCGGTAGACGATGGACTCGAAGAACTTGACTGTGTTGCGCCCTGATTGGTTGGTCACCGGCATGGCCTCAATCCACTTGGTGAATTTGTCGACTGCAACCAAGAGGTAGACGTAGCCTCCGCGTGAGGACCTTGGATGCTTGCCGACCATGTCGAGCCCCCACTGTGCGAAGGCATAGGCGAATGGAATTGGTCGTAGCTCTACGCCTGGTGCGTGTGGCTTGGCCGCAAATCGCTGGCAAGCATTGCATTTTTGGACTATGTCCTTGGCATCGCGCATGGCCATGGGCCAGTAAAATCCAGCTCATAGAGCTTTGGCAACGACGGCGCGACTGCCGGCGTGGTGCCCGCAGGTCCCTTCATGGATGTCGAGGAGAACTGCTCTTCCATCGGCCATGGAGATGCATCGTTGTAGCACTATTGTGATGCTGCGTTTATACAGTTCGCCGTTGATAACGGCGAATGCCTTGGAGCACCGCGTGATGTGCCGTGCATCTGTCGGGTCGTCCGGTAGTCTCTTGTTAAGGAGGTACGTAATGCACGGCTACGTCCAAGATTGCTCGATCATCATGACACTCATTGGTCCCTCGAGTCCTGTGTCCAGCTCCAAGTCATCGAGTGCCATTAGCTCATTGGGTGGCGTAGCCCCCGAGTCCGTTGCTGTGCTTGTTTTCTTCTCTGCGGCCTTTGTCTTGATGGAGCGTTCGCATATGCCCTCAAGAAATACCCAGGTGGTATGGGGGCGCAGGTAGAGCCTATGTTGGCGAGTGCGTCCGCCTCTTCGTTGCTTTCGCGACCTACGTGTCGCAACTCACAACCATCGAAGTCTCCTTCTAGTGTGTCACAGAGGTCGTGGTACGCGATCATGTTGTCGTTCAGTGCGTCGCACTCGTGCATTGTTTGGTTGACGACCAACTTGGAGTCACCATATATGATGAGCCTCTTGGCGCCGCAAGCTTTTGCCATCCTCATGCCGTGCAACAGGGCCTCATATTCAGCCTCGTTGTTTGAGGCTATGAAGTGCATTCGCAGGATATACTTCAGCTTGTCCCCTAGAGGTGATGTCAGTATGACACCTATGCCTGCTCCATCTTTCCGCCTGGACCCATCAAAGTGCATTTTCCAGATGTAGGACATATCTGGCTTGTCCGGGAGCTGGTTCTCCATCCAGTGCACGAGAAAGTCAGGGAGCACTTGCGACTTGATTGCGTCGCGTTTTTCGTATGTGATGTCTCGTGGAGACAGCTCTATTCCCAAAAGCGCGACTCGCCCCGTGGCGTCGAGGTTATTGAGGATATGTCCCAACGGGGCGTCGTTGACTACCACGATTGGGTGTTCCTGGAAGTAGTGGCGCAGTCGCCGGGCGGTCATAAAGACGCCGTGCGCCAGATTCTGGTAGTGCGGGTACCACTGTTTTGTTGGCATGAGGACCTCGCTGAGGTAGTATACCGGGCGTTGTACGCCATGGACCTTGTTTTCCTCAGCTCGCTCGATGACGAGCACTGTGCTAACCACCTGGTTGGTGGCGGAGATGTACAGCAATAGTGGTTCCCTATCTTGTGGAGTCACTAGTACTGGCGAAGTGGATAGCAGGCGCTTGAGATCTTCGAATGCTTCTTGCGCTGCATTGGTTCACTCGAATTTTTCAGCTTTGCGGGGGAGCTGGTAGAAGGGCAGTGCCTTTTCACCCATCCGACTGATAAATCGACTGAGGGCCGCGATTCGTCCGGCCAGTTGTTGGACGCCTCTTATGTTCTTCGGTTTCTCCATGGCCAGTATGGCTTTTATCTTCTTCGGGTTCGCCTCGATTCCTCTCGCGGAGAAGAGATATCCGAGTAGCTGCCCATATGGTACGCCGAAGGCGCATTTGTCCGAATTGAGCTTAATCCGGTAGCGATCGAGGTTGGCAAAGGTTTCACGCAAATCGTCGTTTTGAGAGGCTTCCTCCTTGGTCTTGATTACTATGTCATCGACATAGACTTGGATGTTGCAACTCAGTTGCTCCTTGAGGGAAGCCTGCATGCACCGCTGGTACGTGGCTCCCGCGTTTTTTAGCCCGAAGGGCATTGTGTTGTAGCAGAACACACCAAAGGGCGTTGTAAATGCTGTTTTCTCCTGGTCTTCTTCCTTCATTCGAATTTGATTATAGCCTAAGTAGGCGTCGAGGAAGCAGAGGCGCTCGCATCCAGCGGTGGAGTTGATGATCTGGTCGATCCGTGGCAGCGGGAAGTGATCTTTTGGGTAGTGCTTGTTTAAAGAAGTGAAGTCCACGCACATCCGTAGGATATCCGTCTCCTTTTTGGTACCAGCACTGTATTGGCGAGCCAAGTGCTTTCCTTGATCTCGCTTATGAACTTGGCCTCGAGGAGTCTGTTGATCTCCATTCCGACTGCCTGCGCTCGTGGCTCAAATAGTCGCCTGATTGTTTGCTTGACTGGCCTTGCGTCGGGGTTGACGTTGAGTGCGTGCTCGGCGAATTCCCTCGGAACTCCTGGCATGTCTGCAGGACACCAGGAAAAAATTCCCCAGTGCTCACGGAGGAATTCGACGAGCACAAGTTCCTATGCGGGACTTAAGTTGTTGGCGATGGGGGCCGTCTTGGCGGGATCCGATGGATGGACCTGCACCTTCTTTGTGTGCAGAGATGAGTCGAAGGAGAGGTCAGGTGAGCTTGGCCTACTCAGGGGAGGCAAACTGTTGTCTGTCGTCTCTTTCAGTCTTGCGAGTTCCTCCTGCATGCCGAAGGACTAGGATATTCTGTTGAATTCCCTGTCGCAACTGTCAGATCGCTCAAAGCTCCCGTTGATCGTTATGACGCCGTTGGGACCTGGCATTTTCATCTGTAGGTAGGCGTAGTGGGGCACTGCCATGAACCTAGCGAATGCGACGCGCCCAAGGATGCAATGGTATTGTGAGGGCCAGTCGACGACCTCAAAGTCGATGAGCTCGCGCCGAAAGTTCTTCGGCGTGCCGAAGATGACGTCGAGGTTGATTTTGCCCAGGGAGTATACGCCTTTCCCTCGGACGATGCTGTGGAACGTTGTGTCCGATGCCTCCAAGCAGGTTAGAGGGATCCTCATTGCTCGCAAGGTACTCGCGAATATGAGGTTGATGCCCTTCCGCCATCCATGAAGACGCGACTCATGTCGAAACCTCCAATTTGCGCCTCGAGTAGAAGGGGGCAGTGACCTGGGCGAGGTATCTGAGGCGGGTGGTCGCGTTTGTCGAAGGTGATGCACGACTCGCTGCCACTAAGGTACTCAGTGGTGGATGGTGGCGAGTGCGTGCCCAAGTTGACTTGGCGAGTAATGGCCTTCTGCACCCTGTTGGAGGGGCGCCCCTTTTGGATCATCATGGTACCCATGGCCCGTGGGTACAGTTCGCCCCCGTGGTGCTGGTCCGGTGCAGCTCCGTTCGGGGGTGGCCCAGGTTGTGGTGGTGGCGCGCCATGTGCCACGGCGACTGGAGCGGCTCCGTAGCCTCTTTCGACTACATTGCGGTTTATCCGAACCAATCCCTCGTGTAGCTTGAGGAACTCGCGACAGTCCTTGAGGAGGTGGCTGGACTTTCTCTTGCCATCATGCTTGTCGATGTAGAAGTGTACCGTGCATGGTCCGGACAATTTGTCCTCGATGGAGGTCGCGGCTGCTTCATCACGAGTGCGGTGTTGCCATACTTGCGTGGTTTTTTATTGCGGTTATCGTCGCGTCTATCGGCGTAGCCAGCTGCGACAATGTTGACATCGTCGCGATCATCGTAGATGCGCATGCGGCGCTTGCCTCGGCGATCGCGTTTGCGTTCGAGTTCTGCCTCCTCGTTGGAGTGAGCGTGATTTTTTACTGAACCTTCTCCATCGGCCCACCGATTTGCGATCTCCATCAGGTAGTCGATGGTCTGGGACTTTGAGCGGCCCAGCTCCTCCCTGAGCTCTAGGCGGCGAACACCACCATTGAATGCATCAATCGCACGGTCTTTTGAGATGTTTTCCACGTAATTTTTGATGATGGACCACCTTTGGATGTAGGAGCGCTGCGATTCGCCAGATCTTTGCTGGCAGCATCTCAGCTCTTCGATTGATGCGGGTCGTTTGTACGTGCCCTTAAAGTTGCGCACGAAGCTGTAAACCAGCTCATCCCAACTGCGAATGGATCCGTGTGGGAGGTTATTGAGCCATGCCCGGGTGGCGCCCTGCAGCTGTAGCTGCAAGCATTGCATGGCAGTACTTCGACTGCCTCCGTGGAGCCTGACGGAGGAGATGTGGTCTTCCAGCCAGATCTTGGGGTCCTGTAGACCATCAAATTTCGGGTTCTCCCATGGGAGTTTAAACCCTTTAGGCATTCGCTTCTGCCTAATGGATCTGCTAAAGCATCGGGCGCCGCAGAGCTCCCCATCTTCTTCTTCCGTGTCAGTCGACCGAGCATGTTGTGCCCTTGATTTGTCGATCTTGTGCTGCGTGAGGTCATCGCGTGCATCGTAGTCGCAGTCGTGTCGCCGTGAGCGGCGGCGTCGAGACAGGTCATGACTGTCATCGCTGGATGAGGGCGAGGAGTGGCGCTTTGCTAGCGCTTTGCCCTTTTTTGGGTCTGGTACTGGCTCCTTGTCGAGGGCGGCCTCGATTAACCCCAAACCCGCGATCGTAGATCGGTGCATGGCAGTTCGTGGATCTCCAGCTGGCGGATGGTTATTGAGGAGGTACATGGTGGCTGCCGTCACCGCAGCCTGCGGCGTCCTGGGAACCACGTTGCCTCTCGTGTCGACTGTCATAGAGCCGAAGTCGAGGACTTTCGCGGCCTCTATGCGCTGTTGTTCGGTGAGGTGAGGCATCCGCGACTGCCTCTTCTTGGCGAGGTATTCGTTGCCTCTTGAGGAGGATCCTCCGTAGGAGGAGAGCCTAGCGCGACGAAGGCTCGATTCGTCCGCTGCCTTTTTACGCGCCTCAAGTTGCACGATTGTTTGCAGTTGGTGCTTGAATTCTTCCTTCAGGAGCCAGTGATAGTCCATCAGCAGTTCCTGCGGGGACCAAAAGGGTAGAGGTGTGCCCCATAGGGCTTCGCAGCAGCGATCCCACTCTTGCTCGTTGAGCTTGATGACGATGCATTCACCGGTTTGTTCAGTGATTATGCTGGGAGGTTCGACTGCTCCTTCGTTGTTGACGGGAGCGCGGTTGCCGCCATTACCGTTGTTGCCACCGTTGCCACCGTTGCCAGCGTTGGGTGGATCGGTGTCGTTACCGGTGTTACCATAGTTGTCGCGGTTGGCAGAGGTGTCACCTGCGTTGATGACGGCGCCCATGAAGTGATTGGGGAAGCTGTAGCTTCCACAACTTTCAGATCCGGAACCGTAGGTTCCATCTTCAGTGGCCAGATCGCTCAGATCGGAATCGCGATTGATGTCGCTCATCGTATTCTCGACTGCCACCAGGGCGTTGAGCTCGCTAAGGGTGCCGATCGATGGAGGGAACCATGATGCCAGGGAAATCGTCGGTGTTGTCGGCTGATCAGGCATGCGAAGCGTGCCCGTCTGACCAACTTGGAAGCGGAAGCTCCCAATCGCCAGGCTGATTCCGTCGCCAACAGACTCGAAGGCCGGGTGGGTGGCCGGCGTGTGGACGGTGAAGTCGAAGGCACCAAAGAGCTGGCGAATCTCCGCTGTTGTGGAGTTGTAGATCGCAGTTGATGGGGCCGAAATAGCCACAACATCAGCACTCCCAATTCCCACAGACGGCGCCAATTGACGCGGGTTTAACTCATCAATGCCCATTGTTATGGACTTGGGTTTTGGAGAAGAAGGGAGCGCTGGAGACATCTATCGGCTAGAAAACAAGCACACAGGGGACAAAGGATTTACCCAGGTTCAGGCCTCGTAGAGGTCCCTACTCCTGCTTGTCTGCTCGTGGAATTATCGAAGGAGTCGAAAGTAACAATGGTGCGCAGATGCAATCTGGCGAGGGTTGTTGAAACTAGGGTTGCGTGTGTCCTCCTCGCCGCCCCCTCCTAGCCTTTAGATAGATAGGCTAGGTCTCGGGTAGCAGGTCGAGTCGGTTACAAGTTAGGGTTTTTCCCCTTCAAACTTTCTATCTTTAACTTCTTCTTGTTCTTCAAGCAATCGAGAGTCCGTACGTCACTCGAGTCCTTTGATCCGGGCCTTGGCGACACCGTGGTCCTGTACGTATTTGGACCGTATATACCGAACTCGAGTACCTGTAGGGTATGCCCATGTCACCTATAGTTGTGAGTTTCTAGGTGGGTTTGCATTGCTCGTTAGACCCGATACATGTTTGAGAGTTTTAACCAAAAACTCATCGATTTCGCGTATTATGGCTGTTTTCATGAGTTATTGCACATAGTTTTGGAGTTCGAGGGGGATTTACAACAACCCTAAGACCCGATACAGGTTTGAGGGTTATGACCAAAAACTCTTCGTTTTTCACGTTTTACGGTTATTTTCATGACCTATTGCACACTGTTTTGGCACTTCATGGGGATTTACAACGATCCTAGAATTCGGTAGATGTTTGAGAGTTATGACCAAAAACTCGTCGTTTTTCATGTTTTACGGCCGTTCTCATGATCTATTGGACACTATGTTAGTGCTCCATGAGGATTTACAACGATCCTAAGACCCGATACTTGTTTAAGAGTTATGACCAAAAACTCGTAGTTTTCGCGTTTTACAACCGTTTTCATGAGCTATTGGACATTGTTTTGGCACTCTAGGAGGATTTACAACGATCCTAAGACCCGATACATGTTTGAGAGTTATGACCAAAAGCTCGTTGTTTTCGCGTTTTATGGCCGTTTTCATGAGTTATTGCACACTAATTTGGTGCTCCATGAGAATTTGCATGGACCATTAGACCTGATGCATGTTTAAGGGGATGAGCAAAAATTCATCGTTTTTGTGTTTTATGACCGTTTTCATGAGCTATTGCCACATATCAAGGGTTTCAAGGCGATTTACAACGACCATAGGCCCGATTCATGTTTGAGGGCATGACCAAAACCTTGTTGTTTTTTTGTTTTACGGTTGTTTTCATGCTCTATTACCTACAGTTGTGAGTTTCCAGGTGGGTTTGCAATGCTCGTTAGCCGATACATGTTTGAGGGCATGACCAAAAACTTGTTGTTTTTATGTTTTACGGTTGTTTTCATGCTCTATTACCCACAGTTGTGAGTTTCCAGGTGGGTTTGCAATGCTCGTTAGACCCGATACATATTTCGCGTATTATGGCTGTTTTCATGAGTTATTGCCCATAGTTTTGGTGTTCTAGGGGGATTTACAACAACCCTAAGACCCAATATAGGTTTGAGGGTAATGACCAAAAACTCTTCGTTTTTCATGTTTTACAGCCGTTTTCATGACCTATTACACACTATTTTGGCGCTTTATGGGCATTTACAACGATCCTAGAATCCGGTACATGTTTGAGAGTTAGGACCAAAAACTCGTCGTTTTTCATGTTTTACAGCCGTTCTCATGAGCTATTGGACACTATTTTGCCACTCTAGGGGGATTTACAACGATCCTAAGACCTGATTCATATTTGAGAGTTATGACCAAAAACTCGTCGTTTTCACGTTTTACGGCCGTTTTCATGACCTATTGGACACTGTTTTGGCACTCTAGGAGGATTTACAACGATCCTAAGACTCGATACATGTTTGAGAGTTATGACCAAAAACTCGTCGTTTTCGCGTTTTACGGCCGTTTTCATGAGTGATTGCACACTGTTTTGGTGCTCCATGAGGATTTGCATGGACCGTTAGACCCGATAGATGTTTAAGGGGATGAGCAAAAACTCGTCGTTTTTGTGTTTTATGACCGTTTTCATGAGCTATTGCCATAGTTCAAGGGTTTTAAGGTGATTTACAGCGACCATTAGACCCGATACATGTTTGAGGGCATGACGAAAAACTTGTTGTTTTTATGTTTTATGATTTTTTTCATGCTCTATTACCTATAGTTGTGAGTTTCCAGGTGGGTTTGCATTGCTCGTTAGACCCGATATATGTTTGAGAGTTTTAACCAAAAACTCGTCGATTTCGCGTATTATGGCTGTTTTCATGAGTTATTGCCCATAGTTTTGGGGTTCTAGGGGATTTACAACAACCCTAAGACCCGATACAGGTTTGAGGGTTATGACCAAAAACTCTTCGTTTTTCACGTTTCACGGCCGTTTTCATGACCTATTGCACATTGTTTTGGCGCTTCATGGGGATTTAAAATGATCCTAGAATCCGGTACATGTTTGAGAGCTATGACCAAAAACTCGTTGTTTTTCATGTGTTACAGCCGTTCTCATGAGCTATTGGACACTGTTTTGGTGCTCCACGAGGATTTACAACGATCCTAAGACCCGATACATGTTTGAGAGTTATGACCAAAAGCTCGCCGTTTTCACGTTTTACGGCCGTTTTGATGAGCTATTGGACACTATTTTGGCACTCTAGGGGGATTTAGAACGATCCTAAGACGCGATACATGTTTGAGAGTTATGACCAAAAACTCGTCGTTTTCGCGTTTTACGGCCGTTTTCATGAGTTATTGCACACTGTTTTGGTGCTCCATGAGGATTTGCATGGACTGTTAGACCCGATTCATGTTTAAGGGGATGAGCAAAAACTCGTCGGTTTTGTGTTTTATGACCGTTTTCATGAGCTATTGCCACAGTTCAAGGGTTTTAAGGCGATTTACAACGACCATTAGACCCGATACATGTTTGAGGGCATGACGAAAAACTTGTTGTTTTTATGTTTTATGGTTTTTTCATGCTCTATTACCTACAGTTGTGAGTTTCCAGGTGGGTTTGCATTGCTCGTTAGAGCCGATACATGTTTGAGAGTTTTAACCAAAAACTCGTCGATTTCACGTATTATGGCTGTTTTCATGAGTTATTGCCCATAGGTTTGGGGTTCCAGGGGGATTTACAACAACCCTAAGACCCGATACAGGTTTGAGGGTTATGACCAAAAACTATTTGTTTTTCACGTTTTACGGCTGTTTTCATGACCTATTGCACACTGTGATTTACACCGATCCTAGAATGTGGTACATGTTTGATAGTTATGACCAAAAACTCGTCGTTTTTCATGTTTTACGACCGGTCTCATGAGCTATTGGACACTATTTTCCCACTCTAGGGGGATTTACAATGATCCTAAGACCCGATACATGTTTGAGAGTTATGACCAAAAACTCGTCGTTTTCATGTTTTACGGCCGTTTTCATGAGCTATTGGACACTATTTTGGCACTCTAGGGGGATTTACAACAATCCTATGACTCGATACATGTTTGAGAGTTATGACCAAAAACTCGTCGTTTTCGTGTTTTACGACCGTTTTCATGAGCTATTGCACACTGTTTTGGTGCTCCATGAGGATTTGCATGGACCGTTAGACCCGATACATGTTTAAGGGGATGAGCAAAAACTCGTCGTTTTTGTGTTTTATGACCGTTTTCATGAGCCATTGCCATAGTTCAAGGGTTTTAAGGTGATTTACAGCGACCATTAGACTCGATACATGTTTGAGGGCATGACGAAAAACTTGTTGTTTTTATGTTTTATGATTTTTTTCATGCTCTATTACCTATAGTTGTGAGTTTCCAGGTGGGTTTGCATTGCTCGTTAGACCCGATACATGTTTGAGAGTTTTAACCAAAAACTCGTCGATTTCGCGTATTATGGCTGTTTTCATGAGTTATTGCCCATAGTTTTGGGGTTCTAGGGGATTTACAACAACCCTCAGACCCGATACAGGTTTGAGGGTTATAACCAAAAACTCTTCGTTTTTCACGTTTCACGGCCGTTTTCATGACCTATTGCACATTGTTTTGGCGCTTCATGGGGATTTAAAATGATCCTAGAATCCGGTACATGTTTGAGAGCTATGACCAAAAACTCGTTGTTTTTCATGTTTTACAACCGTTCTCATGAGCTATTGGACACTGTTTTGGTGCTCCACGAGGATTTACAACGATCGTAAGACCCGATACATGTTTGAGAGTTATGACCAAAAACTCGTCGTTTTCGCGTTTTACGGCCGTTTTCATGAGTTATTGCACACTATTTTGGTGCTCCATGAGGATTTGCATGGACCGTTAGACCGGATGCATGTTTAAGGGGATGAGCAAAAAATCATCGCTTTTGTGTTTTATGACTGTTTTCATGAGCTATTGCCATAGTTCAAGGATTTCAAGGCGATTTACAACGACCATTGTACGCGATACATGTTTGAGGGCATGACCGAAAACTTGGTGTTTTTATGTTTTATGGTTGTTTTCATGCTCTATTACCTACAGTTGTGAGTTTCCAGGTGGGTTTGCATTGCTCGTTAGACCCGATACATGTTTGAGAGTTTTAACCAAAAACTAGTCGATTTCGCGTATTATGGCTATTTTCATGAGTTATTGCCCATAGTTTTGGGGTTCCAGGGGAATTTACAACAAACCTAAGACCCGATACAGGTTTGAGGGTTATGACCAAAAACTCTTCGTTTTTCATGTTTTACGGCCGTTCTCATGAGCTATTGGACACTGTTTTGGTGCTCCATGAGGATTTGCAACGATCCTAAGACCCGGTACTTGTTTAAGAGTTATGACCAAAAACTCGTAGTTTTCGTGTTTTACAACCGTTTTCATGAGCTATTGGAAACTGTTTTGGCACTCTAGGGGGATTTACAACGATCCTAAGACCAGATACATGTTTGAGAGTTATGACCAAAAACTCGTCGTTTTCGCGTTTTACGACCGTTTTCATGAGTTATTGCACACAGTTTTGGCACTCTAGGGGGATTTACAACGATCCTAAGACCTGATACATGTTTGAGAGTTATGACCAAAAACTCGTCGTTTTCGCGTTGGACGGCCGTTTTCATGAGTTATTGTACACTGTTTTGGTGCTCCATGAGGATTTGCATGGACCGTTAGACCCGATTCATGTTTAAGGGGATGAGCAAAAACTCGTCGTTTTTGTGTTTTATGACCGTTTTCATGAGCTATTGCCACGGTTCAAGGGTTTAAAGCGATTTACAACGACCATTAGACCCGATACATGTTTGGGGGCATAACGAAAAACTTGTTGTTTTTATGTTTTATTGTTTTTTTCATGCTCTATTACCTACAGTTGTGAGTTTCCAGGTGGGTTTGCATTGCTCGTTAGACCCGATACATGTTTGAGAGTTTTAACCAAAAACTCGTCGATTTCGCGCATTATGGCTGTTTTCATGAGTTATTGCCCATAGGTTTGGGGTTCCAGGGGGATTTACAACAACCCTAAGACCCGATACAGGTTTGAGGGTTATGACCAAAAACTATTCGTTTTTCACGTTTTACGACTGTTTTCATGACCTATTGCACACTGTGATTTACAACGATCCTAGAATGCGGTACATGTTTGATAGTTATGACCAAAAACTCGTCGTTCTTCATGTTTTACGGCCGTTCTCATGAGCTATTGGACACTATTTTGCCACTCTAGGGGGATTTACAACGATCCTAAGACCCGATACATGTTTGAGAGTTATGACCAAAAACTCATCGTTTTCACGTTTTACGGCTGTTTTCATGAGCTAGTGGACACATGTTTGGCACTCTAGGGGGATTTACAACGATCCTATAACCAGATACATGTTTGAGAGTTATGACCAAAAACTCGTCATTTTTGCATTTTACGGCCGTTTTCATGAGTTATTGCACACTGTTTTGGCGCTCCATGAGGATTTGCATGGACCGTTAGACCGATGCATGTTTAAGGGGATGCGCAAAAAATCGTCGTTTTTGTGTTTTATGACCATTTTCATGAGCTATTGCCATAGTTCAAGGGTTTCAATGCGATTTACAACGACCATTAGACCCGATACATGTTTGAGGGCATGATGTACTCGACGTTCGACGTAGAGCTCGTTGGGAACCCCAAGAGGAAGGTATGATGAGCACAGCGGTAAGTTTTCTCTCAGTTATGAAACCAAGGTTTAATCGAACCAGTAGGAGCAAGGAAACACCCCAAAGGTGTTACTAGCTAAGCTTTGGCAGGGCGCACTACCGGTGCTAGTAGCAACGTGGAGACCTGCATAACACAACCATAAAACTTTGTCCCCAACTTGCGATGAGGTTGTCAATCTCACCGTGTTTTGCGGAAAACAAAGGATTAAACGTATCGAATGGAAAGAAGTAAAAGTTTGTAGAAAGTAAACACAAAGCAGTAAAAGATTGTAGATTGTATGTAAAAGACAAGGACCGGGATCCATAGTTCACTAGAGGGGGCTCTCCTTAGATAGATAATATGATGGGTGAACAAATTACAGCGGGGCTATTGACAAACACCGAGAAAGCAATACATGCATATACTAATCATCTTGACTCCTTTGAGACTTGATTGGGCATTACAACATAATACATAGGCCGCCATCCAACTGCATCTATGACTAATAATCCACCTTCAGGTTATCATCCGAACCCCCTCCAGTATTAAGTTGCAAGCAACAGATTATTGCTTTACGAACTACGTGTAAAGTAAACAATACGATTGTTCTATGAACAAAGGATTGTTGTTTTCTCCCTAGTAGCAACAGCACATCTAGTACCTTAGAGATTTCTATCACTTCCCCAGATTACCATAGGCATGAACCCACTATCGAGCATAAATACTAACTCTTGGAGTTGCTATCATCTACTTGGCCAAGATAGCTACTAACAACGGAAAGCATGAAACATCTCAAATAACAAAGACATGATAGAATCAATAATCAATCTGAAATAGCATCTCAATATCTATCGGATCGCCGCATACACAACATTCATTAATTACAAATAGATGGTCTTGATCATGAACGGAGCTCACGAGATCTAAACATGAAAGCACAAACGAGTAGAACCAGCCATCTAGCTACTACATGGATCCGTAGTCCAAGGATGAACTACTCACGCATCACACCGGAGGCTTGCATTGTGATGAAGAAGGCCTCCAGGGTGAATTCCCCTCTCCGGCAGGGTAACGGGAAGAGATTCAGATCCCTCCCGATCTAGGGATGGAGATGACGGCAGCTACAGACTCTTTCGTGGATTTTTGATCGGGTACTTAGGGTTTTCTTCCCGAGGGCAATATATAGGCAGAAGGAGAGGCCGAGGGGGTGCCGGGAGCGGCCACACCACCCCCTTGCTTGGGCCAGGCCTAGCCACGTGGCCAGGTGGTGTGGTGGCTCCCTGGCCCTTCTCCGTCTCGTATTCTGGCACTTGATCACTTCCGAAAAATAGGCACTTTGGCTTTTGTCCCATCCAATTCCGAGAATATTCATTTTCTGACTTTCCTGCAACCAAAAACAGCAGAAAACAGGCAGCTGGCACTGTGGCTCTTGTCAATAGGTTAGTCCAAGAAATCATAAGAAAAATACTCCAAAGTTGGAACAAAACACAAGAAAGTGGATAAAACCAAGCATGGAACATCAAAAATTATAGATACATTTGCAATGTATCAACATCCCCAAGCTTAACTCCCGCTCGTCCTCGAGTATGTAAGTGATAAAAAGAAATAATAATTTTTGAGGTGACATGCACCATCAAAGACTTGATCAAAGTAATTGGAAAACATTCAAAGCTGGGATCATAGTACTTCAATCATAACATGAAAGACAAAGTTCTAGCAATAAGCAAAGAAACTATGATGCAACATGAAAAGGCACAAACAAAAGATTCATGAATAACAATGCTTTGCAAGACGTTTGTTTGTATCACATAAAGAAAACATAGCATAGTAGTATTCCGCTTGTCCCTCAATAGAGTAGCAAATATAAATGCATAGGACAACTTCAAAGTTCCTAAGAGTGACTAGATACAATAGTTTAAAACAAGAAATAACAAGTTATGCATCAATCAACTAGTCTTGGGACAATGCACATAGAACTAAGAATGGCCACTATGCTCTCAAAGTAGGTGCATAAAGATAGAAGGTGGAGACTCAATATAATGGTGGAAGAAAGGCCTTTGTAAAAGGAAGTAGGGATTCAAGTCTCATAAAGAGCTTCCAAAAATTATGGTACTTGTAGTTTTCAGCTCTCATTGCCCCTATCATAAGAATCTTGAAGGTGATTAAGGTTAAAGTGACACAACTCAGAGGATAGGCTTGACAAGTTATAAACTGAAATCTCATGCCCCTTACTTACGAAGACTGATCCTCATGCTACTCAAATTTAGTCACGAGTAAGCTCTTGTCATTGTAAGTATATGTGTATCATTAAGAACCGCCAATGGGGTACCCCTTGCACATGATACAGGAGCTTTCCCATAATAAAAATGACAAGGCAAGCAGACAATGAGCATCTCAGCAATCTTTTTATTTCCTATTTGCATAGGTTTTTATTGAGGATGCTTCATAGAGTGCTCATTATGGTGATGCTGCAAGTTTCCACCATGATTAGGCATGGCTTAGGCTAGCGGCCCAGGCGTTTCTCTAACACACATACAAACTCCATGATCTTACAAGTTCCACTTTTATTTCAAACCGCCGGGATCCGTAAGCAAAAGAACATGATATCAACGGGGTACAAAGTACAAGTGCAATGTTGAAAGCGTTCCCCATGGTACATGGTTTTGCTAATTTCAACTCATAAAGCGCAAGCATATACGCAACAAAGAAGGACCCAATGGTTCAAGTTTATTAGAGGCAATAAAGTAAAGTGTGCCATCAAGTTCATGAGAGATTTAATCACTAGTTTTCTCATAACAAGTGGAAGGTAAACAAAAGCATGAATATACTTGGAATACCATAAGCTAGTAGGTAGGTCTGGTGGACTCTTTGGAATAACTTGGTTAAGGGAGTTGGATGCATGAGTAGAACTCATACTTTGTTGTGGAGGCTAGCAAAAGACTGGGAGCGACAAACTAAGAGAGCAATAATGGCCATAATCATGCAGAGGGACAAAACATCATTGATAAAAGCATAAAGTGATACTACAAGTTGAAAACTAAAGGATCATACAGCCTATGGTGACTTGAGATAGTCATAACATGGTGTGAGCATGCGCCAAGTCAACCCAAATAAGCATCAAAGGAGAATACCACTATACTATGCTTTAATATGCTAAAACAACGCATGATTCATCCAAGGCACATTAACCAATATCAATTGTTTATAACAAGTCATGATACAGCAAAGAATACTAAGCATAAATTCAAAACAATATCAAGCATGTCATGCCAAAGCATAGGCCACAGTCAAAAACGAGCTCTTTTTACCACATAAGCATGAACTTTCCTACTCTTTTCCAAACCAAACCAAAGTATTTGCAAACCAATGTATGAAAGAGGGGGTCTAACCAATTTATTCAACAAACTAAGCAAACCAAGGATAATGAAAACCAAAACGAAAACGAAAAAGAAGACGCTCCAAGAACAACACAACTGTGCATGAAACAATAAAATGAAGTGTTTGGAAGAAACTTGGGATTTTTATTGATGAAGAAGGGGATGCCTTGGGCATCCCCAAGCTTTGACGCTTGTACTTTTTAGATATTTCTTGGGGTGACACGCGTGGCATCCCCAATCTTTAGCTTTAGTCGATCCTTCATCACATTACTCATTCCTTCCATACACCTGAAATTTTTCCTTCATACAAAACTTCACACAATCTTATTAGCAACATTAGTGCACTTAAGATAAATAAGTCTCAAGGTTCAGGTCTAACACCAAATAAACTTCCATTAGAACACTATCTACTGTAGCACTTCCCTAAAAAAGCTCAATTCCCCAAAAGAACTCAAGAAGGAACCAACAAGAAGCAAATGCAAAAAATGCCAGAAATCTGTCAAAACAGACCAGCAGGTAAATACAAATTTTTTGGAAGACCTTCTGTTGCTCAAATTAAAAAAGTGGTGAACTAACTAAAGTTATATAACAACCTGGGGAAGAATCAAAAAATTTTACAGCTCAAGCCGACATACAGAGCTCTCTCACGAATGTTTACGGTGAAGCACAAAAATCTGTTTCGGGACAGCAACTTTCCCAATCATTCCTTCTCTCTCATCAGAGGTTACTCTTGGCACAAAAAGCAAATAAAAAGGATAAGGAGAGGTTATTATAGAGGTAATAACTTCCAAGACTCATCTAAAACTTTTGGTTTATCTTCCAATAAGTACTTTTCTTTAACGCCTTTAAGTTAGCCATAAGAAGCAAAGAAAGAATCAAGTGTTCTCAAATGAAGAAGCATTAAGACCAAATTTTGTTTTCATAGGAGAAGCAAAAGAAATCTTTTCTCTCTTTTTAGGCAAGTTGTCTATACCTTTCTTGAGTGGGAGTTGATATTTAATGGTGCCTTTTTTCATATCAATAATGTCACCAACAGTTCTAAGAAAAGGTCTTCCCAAAGTACTAGGACAAGAAGCATTGTATTCAACATCCAAAACATAGAAATCAACGGGGACATAGGAATCGTTAACCATAATAAGAACATTTTTAAGACTCCCCATGAGTTTCTTTTTAGCATTAGCATCAAGTGGGACATTCAAATAACAATCTTCAAGAGGATGCAAATCAAGCATATCATAAATCCTTCTAGGCATAATAGAAACACTACTATCAAGATCACACAAAGCTTTGAAATCAAAGTCATTCACTTTCATATTAATGATGGGTTCCCAACCATCTTCTTGATTTATAGGAATAGAAGCTTTATGTTTCATCTTTTCTTCTTTAATCTTTATGAGAGCATTAGTAATGTGTTTTTTAAAAGCCATGTTCATAGCACTAGCATTAGGACTTTTAGCAAGCTTTTGTAGGAACTTAATAACTTCAGAGATATTGCAACCATCAAGATCAAAATCAACTTTATCATCGAAGTAGTAGAACTATTACTAGCCTCAAACACTAGTGGTGGTGATAGTAGAAACACTAATGTTTCTAGCAATTTCATCTTCTCTTTCCCACTTAGCATGTAATTCAGATAATAGTCTAACATTTTCATCAATTCTTACTTGTATGGCATTAGTACCTGCAAAGGGATTCTCATTAGTTTCAGGTTTAGCAGCCATTTTATTCAAAGTAGATTGAGCTTCAGCCAAAGATGCTATATTTCTTTCAGCATTAGAGATTTTTTCCTCAATAGTTTTATTGAAAGCAGTTTGTTTACTAATAAACTCTTTAAGCATAACTTCAAGTTCAGAGGGAGCACTCTTATTATTGTTGTAATAATTTCCATAAGAATTACCATTGTTGGGAGGGTATGGCTTATAATTGTTGTTGCCAAAATTGTTCCTATAAGCATTATTACCATAAGCATTATTGCCAAAATTGTTATTTCTTATGAAGTTCACATCAACTTTCTCTTCTTGAGCCACCAAAGAGGCTAAAGGAACATTATTTGGATCCATATGGGCTTTCCCATTAACAAGCATAGACATAATAATATCAATCTTATCACTCAAGGAGGAGGTTTCCTCAACAGGATTTACCTTCTTACCTTGTGGAGCTCTCTCAGTATGCCATTCAGAATAATTAACCATCATATTGTCCAAAAGTTTTGTTGCAGCACCCAAAGTGATGGTCATAAAGGTACCTCCAGCAGCAGAATCCAATAGGTTCCTTGAAGAATAGTTCAATCCTGCATAAAAAGTTTGGATGATCATCCAAGCAGTTAGTCCATGAGTGGGACAATTCTTTACCAAAGATTTCATTCTTTCCCAAGCTTGAGCAACATGCTCATTATCAAGTTGTTTAAACTTCATGATTTCACTTCTCATGGATATAATCTTAGCAGGAGGATAGTATTTTCCAATAAAAGCATCTTTGCATTTAGTCCAAGAATCAATACTATTCCTAGCTAAGGAATTCAACCATTCTTTAGCTTTTCCTCTCAAAGAGAAAGGAAACAATTTCAGCTTAATAATATCACCATCTATATCCCTATGCTTTTGCATCTCACAAAGTTCAACAAAGTTATTTAGATGGGAAGCATCATCTTCGTTACCAATACCAGAAAATAGCTATCTCATAACAAGATTGAGTAAAGCATGTTTTCCCTCAAAGAAAGTATTTTCAGCCACAGGTGGAGCAATATGTGTGCTCATAAAATCATTGTTGTTGGTGCTAGTGAAGTCACACAACTTAGTGTTTTCAAGAGTAGTCATTTTTTTGGATTTTCAAATAAGAAAGAAACTTGCAAAACTTTTTTTGTGTGTTTTTGATAAAGAAACAAGAAAACAAAGCAAAAAGAAACTAAGCAAAACAAAGCAACAAAGTAAAGAGATTTGTTATGAGGGACTCCCCTTGTGAAGATGTCCTTGACTCCCCGGCAACGGCGCAAGAAATATCTTGATGTACTCGATGTTCGACATAGAGCTCGTTGGGAACCCCAAGAGGAAGGTATGATGAGCACAGCAGTAAGTTTTCCCTCAGTTATGAAACCAAGGTTTAATCGAACCAGTAGGAGCAAAGAAACACCCCAAAGGTGTTACTGGATGAGCGTTGGCAGGGCACACTACCGGTGCTAGTAGCAACGTGGAGACCTGCACAACACAACCACAGAACTTTGTCCCCAACTTGCGATGAGGTTGTCAATCTCACCGTGTTTTGCCGAAAACAAAGGATTAAACGTATCGGATGGAAAGAAGTAAAAGTTTGCAGAAAGTAAACACAAAGCAGTAAAAGATTATAGATTGTATGTAAAACACAAGGACCTGGATCCATATTTCAATAGAGGTG
This sequence comes from Avena eriantha, assembly GCA_910589775.1. Classification (NCBI taxonomy): domain Eukaryota; kingdom Viridiplantae; phylum Streptophyta; class Magnoliopsida; order Poales; family Poaceae; genus Avena; species Avena eriantha. The sequence goes on along the minus strand of CAJUXJ010001825.1, from coordinate 20,000 downwards.
GCTCTCCTTAGATAGAAAACGTGCTGGGTGAAAAAATTACAGTGGGGCAATTGACAAACACCGAGAAAGCAATACATGCATTTACTAATCATCTTGACTACTTTGAGACTTGATTGGGCATTACAACATAATACATACACCGCCATCCAACTGCATCTATGACTAATGATCCACCTTCAGGTTATCATCCGAACCCCCTCCAGTATTAAGTTGCAAGCAACAAATTATTGCTTTACGAACTACGTGTAAAGTAAACAATACGATTGTTCTATGAACAAAGGATTGTTGTTTTCTCCCTAGTAGCAACATCACATCTAGTACCTTAGAGATTTCTGTCACTTCCCAGATTACTAGAGGCATGAACCCAGTATCGAGCATAAATACTAACTCTTGGAGTTGCTAGCATCTACTTGGCCAAGATAGCTACTAACAACGGAAACCATGCAAGATCTCAAATAACAAAGACATGATAGGATCAATAATCAATCTGAAATAGCATCTCAATATCCATCGGATCCCCACATACACAACATGTATGAATTACAAATAGATGATCTTGATCATGAACGGAGCTCACAAGATCTAAACATGAAAGCACAAAGGAGGAGAACCAGCCATCTAGCTACTAAATGGATCCGTAGTCCAATGATGAACTACTCACGCATCACACCGGAGGCTTGCATGGTGATGAAGAAGGCCTCCAGGGTGAATTCGCCTCTTCGGCAGGGTGCCGGTAAGAGCTTCAGATCGCTCCGATCTAGGGATGGAGATGACGGCGGATACAGAATCTTTCGTGGATTTTTGATCGGGTACTTAGGGTTTTCGTCCCGAGGGAAATATATAGGCGGAAGGAGAGACCGAGGGGGTGCCGGGAGCGGCCACACCACCCCCTGGCACGGGCCAGGCCTGGCCGCGTGGCCAGGTGGTGTGGTGGCTCCCTGGCCCTTCTCCGTCTCGTATTCTGCACTTGATCACTTCCAGAAAAATAGGCACTTTGGCTTTTGTCCCGTCCAATTCCGAGAATATTCATTTTCTGACTTTCCTGGAACCAAAAACAGCAGAAAACAGGCAACTGGCACTGTGGCTCTTGTTAATAGGTTAGTCCAAGAAATCATAAGAAAAGTACTCCAAAGTTTGAACAAAACACAAGAAAGTGGATAAAACCAAGCACGGAACATCAAAAATTATAGATACATTTGCAATGTATCAACATCCCCAAGCTTAACTCCTGCTCGTCCTCGAGTATGACCAAAAACTTGTTGCTTTTATGTTTTATGGTTTTTTTCATGCTCTATTACCTACAGTTGTGAGTTTCCAAGTGGGTTTGCATTGCTCGTTAGACCCGATACATGTTTGAGAGTTTTAACCAAAAACTCGTCGATTTCGCGTATTATGGTTGTTTTCATGCCCATAGTTTTGGGGTTCGAGGGGGATTTACAACAACCCTAAGAACCAATATAGGTTTGAGGGTTATGACCAAAAACTCTTCGTTTTCCACGTTTTACGTCCGTTTTCATGACCTATTGCACACTGTTTTGGCGCTTCATGGGGATTTACAATGATCCTAGAATCCGGTACATGTTTGAGAGTTATGACCAAAAACTCGTCGTTTTTCATGTTTTACGGCCGTTCTCATGAGCTACTGGACACTGTTTTGGTGCTCCATGCGGATTTACAACGATCCTAAGACCCGATACATATTTGAGAGTTATGACCAAAAACTCGTCGTTTTCACGTTTTACGGCCGTCTTCATGAGCTATTGGACACTGTTTTGGCACTCTAGGGGGATTTACAACGATCCTAAGACCCGATACATGTTTGAGAGTTATGACCAAAAACTTGTCGTTTTCACGTTTTACGACCGTTTTCATGAGTTATTGCACATTGTTTTGGCACTCTAGGGGGATTTACAATGATCCTAAGACCCGATACATGTTTGAGAGTTATGACCAAAAACTCGTCGTTTTCGCGTTTTACGGCCGTTTTCATGAGTTATTGCACACTATTTTGGTGCTCCATGAGGATTTCCATGGATCATTAGAACCGATGCATGTTTAAGGGGATGGGCAAAAATTCGTCGTTTTTGTGTTTTATGACCGTTTTCATGAGCTATTGCCATAGTTCAAGGCTTTCAAGGCGATTTACAACGACCATTAGACCCGAAACATGTTTGAGGGCATGACCAAAAACATGTTGTTTTTAAGTTTTATGGTTGTTTTCATGCTCTATTACCTATAGTTGTGAGTTTCCAGTTGGGTTTGCATTGCTCGTCAGACCCGATACATGTTTGAGAGTTCTAACCAAAAACTCGTCGATTTCACGTATTATGGCTGTTTTCATGAGTTATTGCCCATAGATTTGGGTTTCCAAGGTGGATTTACAACAACCCTAAGACCAGATACAGGTTTCAGGGTTATGACCAAAAACTCTTCGTTTTTCACGTTTTACGGCCGTTTTCATGACCAATTGCACACTGTTTTGGCGCTTCATGGGGATTTACAACGATCCTAGAATCCGGTACATGTTTGAGAGTTATAACCAAAAACTCGTCGTTTTTCATGTTTTACGGCCGTTCTCAGGAGCTATTGGACACCATTTTGCCACTCTAGGGGGATTTACAATGATCCTAAGACCCGATACATGTTTGAGAGTTATGACCAAAAACTCGCGTTTTATGGCCGTTTTCATGAGCTATTGGACACTGTTTTGGCACTCTAGGGGGATTTACAATGACCCTAAGACCAGATACATGTTTGAGAGTTATGACTAAAAACTCGTCGTTTTCACGTTTTATGGTCGTTTTCATGAGCTATTGCCACAGTTCAAGGGTTTCCATGCGATTTACAACGACCATTACACCCAATACATCTTTTAGGGCATGACCAAAAACTTGTTGTTTTTATGTTTTATGGTTTTTTTCATGCTCTATTACCTACAGTTGTGACTTTCCAGGTGGGTTTGCATTGCTCGTTAGACCCGATACATGTTTGAGAGTATTAACCAAAAACTCATCGATTTCACGTATTATGGCTATTTTCATGAGTTATTGCCCATAGTTTTGGGTTCGAGGGGGATTTACAACAACCCTAAGACCCGATACAGGTTTGAGGGTTATGACGAAAAACTCTTCTATCTTCATGTTTTACGGCCGTTTTCATGAGCTATTGCAGACTATTTTTGGCGCTTCATGGGGATTTACAACGATCCTAGAATCCGGTACATGTTTCAGAGTTATGACCAAAAACTTGTCGTTTTTCATGTTTTACGGCCGTTCTCATGAGCTATTGGACACTGTTTTGGTGCTCCATGAGGATTTACAATGATCCTAACTCCTGATACATGTTTGAGAGTTATGACCAAAAACTCGTCGTTTTCACATTTTACGGCCGTTTTCATGAGCTATTTGACACTGTTTTGCCACTCTAGGGGGATTTACAACGATCCTAAGACCCGATACATGTTTGAGAGTTATGACCAAAAACTCGTCGTTTTCACATTTTATGACCGTTTTCATGAGTTATTGCACAGTTCAAGGGTTTCAATGCGATTTACAACAACCATTAGACCCGATACATGTTTGAGGGCATGACCAAAAACTTGTTGTTTTTATGTTTTATGGTTTTTTTCATGCTCTATTACCTACAGTTGTGACTTTCCAGGTGGGTTTGCATTGCTCGTTAGACCCGATACATGTTTGAGAGTATTAACCAAAAACTCATCGATTTCACGTATTATGGCTGTTTTCATGAGTTATTGCCCATAGTTTTGGGTTCGAGGGGGATTTACAACAACCCTAAGACCCGATACAGGTTTGAGGGTTATGACAAAAAACTCTTCTATCTTCATGTTTTACGGCCGTTTTCATGAGCTATTGCAGACTATTTTTGGCGCTTCATGGGGATTTACAACGATCCTAGAATCCGGTACATGTTTGAGAGTTATGACCAAAAACTTGTCGTTTTTCATGTTTTACGGCCGTTCTCATGAGCTATTGGACACAGTTTTGGTGCTACATGAGGATTTACAATGATCCTAACTCCTGATACATGTTTGAGAGTTATGACCAAAAACTCGTCGTTTTCACATTTTATGTCCGTTTTCATGAGCTATTTGACACTGTTTTGGCACTCTAGGGGGATTTACGGCCGTTCCTAAGACCCGATACATGTTTGAGAGTTATGACCAAAAACTTGTCGTTTTCACGGTTTACGACCGTTTTCATGAGTTATTGCACACAGTTTTGGCACTCTAGGGGGATTTACAACGATCCTAAGACCCGATAGATGTTTGAGAGTTATGACCAAAAACTTGTCGTTTTCGCGTTTTACGGCCGTTTTCATGAGTTATTGCACACTGTTTTGGTGCTCCATGAGGATTTGCATGGACCGTTAAAACCGATGCATGTTTAAGGGGATGGGCAAAAATTCGTCGTTTTTGTGTTTTATGACCGTTTTCATGAGCTCTTGCCATAGTTCAAGGGTTTCAAGGCGATTGACAACGACCATTAGACTCGATACATGTTTGAGGGCATGACCAAAACCTTGTTGTTTTTAAGTTTTATGGTTGTTTTCATGCTCTATTATTACCTATAGTTGTGAGTTTCCAGTTGGGTTTGCATTGCTCGTTAGACCCGATACATGTTCAAGAGTTTTAACCAAAAACTCATCGATTTCGCGTATTATGGCTGTTTTCATGAGTTATTGCCCATAGATTTGGTGTTCGAATGGGGATTTACAACAACCCTAAGACCCGATACAGGTTTGAGGGTTATGACCAAAAACTCTTGCTTTTTCACGTTTTACGACCGTTTTCATGACCTATTACACACTGTTTTGGCGCTTCATGGGGATTTACAATGATCCTAGAATCCGGTACATGGTTGAGAGTTATGACCAAAAACTAGTCGTTTTTCATGTTTTACGGCCGTTCTCATGAGCTATTGGACACTGTTTTGGTGCTCCATGAGGATTTACAACGATCCTAAGACCCGATACATGTTTGAGAGTTATGACCAAAAACTCGTCGTTTTCACGTTTTACGGCCGTTTTCATGAGCTATTGGACACTGTTTTGGCACTCTAGGGGGATTTACAACGATCCTATGACCCGATACATGTTTGAGAGTTATGACCAAAAACTTGTCGTTTTCACGTTTTACGACCGTTTTCATGAGTTATTGCACACTGTTTTGACACTCTAGGGGGATTTACAACGATCCTAAGACCCGATACATGTTTGAGAGTTATGATCAAAAACTCGTCATTTTCGTGTTTTACCGCCGTTTTCATGAGTCATTGCACACTATTTTGGTGCTCCATGAGGATTTGCATGGACCGTTAGAACCGATGCATGTTTAAGGGGATGGGCAAAAATTCGTCGTTTTTGTGTTTTATGACCGTTTTCATGAGCTATTTCCATAGTTCAAGGGCTTCAAGGCGATTTACAACGACCATTAGATCCGATACATGTTTGAGGGCATGACCAAAAACTTGTTGTTTTTAAGTTTTATGGTTGTTTTCATGCTCTATTATTACGTATAGTTGTGAGTTTCCAGTTGGGTCTGCATTGCTCGTTAGACCCGATACATGCTTGAGAGTTTTAACCAAAAATTCGTCGATTTCACGTATTATGGTTGTTTTCATGAGTTATTGCCCATAGATTTGGGGTTCCAATGGGGATTTACAACAACCCTAAGACCCGATACAGGTTTGAGGGTTATGACCAAAAACTCTTCGTTTTTCACGTTTTACGACCGTTTTCATGACCTATTACACATTGTTTTGGCGCTACATGGGGATTTACAATGATCCTAGAATCCGGTACATGTTTGAGAGTTATGACCAAAAACTCGTCGTTTTTCATGTTTTACAGCCGTTCTCATGAGCTATTGGACACTGTTTTGGCACTCTAGGGGGATTTACAACGATCTTAAGACCCGATACAAGTTTGAGAGTTATGACCAAAAACTTGTCGTTTTCACGTTTTACGACCGTTTTCATGAGTTATTGCACATTGTTTTGGCACTCTAGGGGGATTTACAATGATCCAAAGACCCGATACATGTTTGAGAGTTATGACCAAAAACTCGTCGTTTTCGCATTTTTCGGCCGTTTTCATGAGTTATTGCACACTATTTTGGTGCTCCATGAGGATTTCCATGGACCGTTAGAACCGATGCATGTTTAAGGGGATGGGTAAAAATTCGTCGTTTTTGTGTTTTATGACCGTTTTCATGAGCTATTGCCATAGTTCAAGGGTTTCAAGGCGATTTACAACTACCATTAGACCCGAAACATGTTTGAGGGCATGACCAAAAACATGTTGTTTTTTAGTTTTATGGTTGTTTTCATGCTCTATTACCTATAGTTGTGAGTTTCCAGTTGGGTTTGCATTGCTCGTTAGACCCGATACATGTTTGAGAGTTCTAACCAAAAACTCGTCGATTTCGCGTATTATGGCTATTTTCATGAGTTATTGCCCATAGATTTGGGTTTCCAAGGTGGATTTACAACAACCCTAAGACCCGATACAGGTTTCAGGGTTATGACCAAAAACTCTTCGTTTTTTCACGTTTTACGGCCGTTTTCATGACCAATTGCACACTGTTTTGGCGCTTCATGGGGATTTACAACGATCCTAGAATCCGGTACATGTTTGAGAGTTATAACCAAAAACTCGTCGTTTTTCATGTTTTACGGCCGTTCTCAGGAGCTATTGGACACTATTTTGCCACTCTAGGGGGATTTACAATGATCCTAAGACCCGATACATGTTTGAGAGTTATGACCAAAAACTCGCGTTTTACGGCCGTTTTCATGAGCTATTGGACACTGTTTTGGCACTCTAGGGGGATTTATAATGATCCTAAGACCAGATACATGTTTGAGAGTTATGACTAAAAACTCGTCGTTTTCACGTTTTATGGTCGTTTCATGACCTATTGCCACAGTTCAAGGGTTTCCATGCGATTTACAACGACCATTACACCCAATACATCTTTGAGGGCATGACCAAAAGCTTGTTGTTTTTATGTTTTATGATTTTTTTCATGCTCTATTACCTAAAGTTGTGAGTTTCCAGGTGGGATTGCATTGCTCGTTAGACCCAAGACATGTTTAAGAGTTTTAACCAAAACTCGTCGATTTCGAGTATTATGGCTGTTTTCATGAGTTATTGCCCATAGTTTTAGGGTTCAAGGGGGATTTACAACAACCCTAAGACCCAATATAGGTTTGAGGGTTATGACCAAAAACTCTTCGTTTTTCACGTTTACGGCTGTTTTCATGACCTATTGCACACTGGTTTTGGCACTTCATGGGGATTTACAACGATCCTAGAATTCGGTACATGTTTGAGAGTTATGACCAAAAACTTGTCGTTTTTCATGTTTTACGGCCGTTCTCATGAGCTATTGGACACTATTTTGGTGCTCCATGAGGATTTACAACGATCCTAAGACCCAATACATGTTTGAGAGTTATGACCAAAAACTCGTCGTTTTCACGTTTTATGACCGTTTTCATGAGTTATTGCACAGTTCAAGGGTTTAAAATGCAATTTACAACAACCATTAGACCCGATACATGTTTGAGGGCATGACCAAAAACTTGTTGTTTTTATGTTTTATGGTTTTTTTCATGCTCTATTACCTACAGTTGTGAGCTTCCAGGTGGGTTTGCATTGCTCGTTAGACCCGATACATGTTTGAGAGTATTAACCAAAAACTCGTCGATTTCGCGTATTATGGCTATTTTCATGAGTTATTGCCCATAGTTTTGGGTTCGAGGGGGATTTACAACAACCCTAAGACCCGATACAGGTTTGCGGGTTATGACGAAAAACTCTTCTATCTTCATGTTTTACGGCCGTTTTCATGAGCTATTGCACACTGTTTTTGGCGCTTCATGGGGATTTACAACGATCCTAGAATCCAGTACATGTTTGAGAGTTATGACCAAAAACTCTTCGTTTTTCACGTTTTACGGCCGTTCTCATGAGCTATTGGACACTGTTTTGGCGCTCCATGAGGATTTACAATGATCCTAACACCCGATACATGTTTGAGAGTTATGACCAAAAACTCATCGTTTTCACATTTTATGTCCGTTTTCATGAGCTATTGGACACTGTTTTGGCACTCTAGGGGGATTTACAACGATCCTAAGACCCGATACATGTTTGAGAGTTATGACCAAAAACTTGTCGTTTTCACGTTTTACGACCGTTTTCATGAGTTATTGCACATTGTTTTGGCACTCTAGGGGGATTTACAATGATCCTAAGACCCGATACATGTTTGAGAGTTATGACCAAAAACTCGTCGTTTTCGCATTTTACGGCCGTTTTCATGAGTTATTGCACACTATTTTGGTGCTCCATGAGGATTTCCATGGACCGTTAGAACCGATGCATGTTTAAGGGGATGGGTAAAAATTCGTCGTTTTTGTGTTTTATGACCGTTTTCATGAGCTATTGCCATAGTTCAAGGGTTTCAAGGCGATTTACAACGACCATTAGACCCGAAACATGTTTGAGGGCATGACCAAAAACATGTTTTTTTTAAGTTTTATGGTTGTTTTCATGCTCTATTACCTATAGTTGTGAGTTTCCAGTTGGGTTTGCATTGCTCGTTAGACCCGATACATGTTTGAGAGTTCTAACCAAAAACTCGTCGATTTCGCGTATTATGGCTATTTTCATGAGTTATTGCCCATAGATTTGGGTTTCCAAGGTGGATTTACAACCACCCTAAGACCCGATACAGGTTTCAGGGTTATGACCAAAAACTCTTCGTTTTTCACGTTTTACGGCCGTTTTCATGACCAATTGCACACTGTTTTGGCGCTTCATGGGGATTTACAACGATCCTAGAATGCGGTACATGTTTGAGAGTTATAACCAAAAACTCGTCATTTTTCATGTTTTACGGCCGTTCTCAGGAGCTATTGGACACCATTTTGCCACTCTAGGGGGATTTACAATGATCCTAACACCCCGATACATGTTTGAGAGTTATGACCAAAAACTCGCGTTTACGGCCGTTTTCATGAGCTATTGGACACTGTTTTGGCACTCTAGGGGGATTTACAATGATCCTAAGACCAGATACATGTTTGAGAGTTATGACTAAAAACTCGTCGTTTTCACGTTTTATGGTCGTTCTCATGAGCTATTGCCACAGTTCAAGGGTTTCCATGCGATTTACAACGACCATTACACCCAATACATCTTTTAGGGCATGACCAAAAGCTTGTTGTTTTTATGTTTTATGCTTTTTTTCATGCTCTATTACCTAAAGTTGTGAGTTTCCAGGTGGGATTGCATTGCTCGTTAGACCCGAGACATGTTAAGAGTTTTAACCAAAAACTCGTCGATTTCGCGTATTTTGGCTGTTTTCATGAGTTATTGCCCATAGTTTTGGGGTTCGAGGGGGATTTACAACAACCCTAAGACCCAATATAGGTTTGAGGGTTATGACCAAAAACTCTTCGTTTTTCACGTTTTACGGCTGTTTTCATGACCTATTGCACACTGTTTTTGGCACTTCATGGGGATTTACAACGATCCTAGAATTCGGTACATGTTTGAGAGTTATGACCAAAAACTTGTCGTTTTTCATGTTTTACGGCCGTTCTCATGAGCTATTGGACACTATTTCGGTGCTCCATGAGGATTTACAACGATCCTAAGACCCAATACATGTTTGAGAGTTATGACCAAAAACTCGTCGTTTTCACGTTTTATGACCGTTTTCATGAGTTATTGCACAGTTCAAGGGTTTCAATGCGATTTACAACAACCATTAGACCCGATACATGTTTGAGGGCATGACCAAAAACTTGTTGTTTTTATGTTTTATGGTTTTTTTCATGCTCTATTTCCTACAGTTGTGAGCTTCCAGGTGGGTTTGCATTGCTCGTTAAACCCGATACATGTTTGAGAGTATTAACCAAAAACTCGTCGATTCGCGTATTATGGCTGTTTTCATGAGTTATTGCCCATAGTTTTGGGTTCGAGGGGGATTTACAACAACCCTAAGACCCGATACAGGTTTGAGGGTTATGACGAAAAACTCTTCTATCTTCATGTTTTACGGCCGTTTTCATGAGCTATTGCACACTGTTTTTGGCGCTTCATGGGGATTTACAACGATCCTAGAATCCGGTACATGTTTGAGAGTTATGACCAAAAACTTGTCGTTTTTCATGTTTTACGGCCGTTCTCATGAGCTATTGGACACTGTTTTGGTGCTCCATGAGGATTTACAATGATCCTAACACCCGATACATGTTTGAGAGTTATGACCAAAAACTCGTCGTTTTCACATTTTATGTCCGTTTCATGAGCTATTGGACACTGTTTTGGCACTCTAGGGTGATTTACAACGATCCTAAGACCCGATACATGTTTGAGAGTTATGACCAAAAACTTGTCGTTTTCCACGGTTTACGACCGTTTTCATGAGTTATTGCACACAGTTTTGGCACTCTAGGGGGATTTACAACGATCCTAAGACCCGATTGATGTTTGAGAGTTATGACCAAAAACTTGTCGTTTTCGCGTTTTACGGCCGTTTTCATGAGTTATTGCACACTGTTTTGGTGCTCCATGAGGATTTGCATGGACCGTTAAAACCAATGCCTGTTTAAGGGGATGGGCAAAAATCGTCGTTTTTGTGTTTTATGACCGTTTTCATGAGCTCTTGCCATAGTTCAAGGGTTTCAAGGCGATTGACAACGACCATTAGACTCGATACATGTTTGAGGGCATGACCAAAACCTTGTTGTTTTTAAGTTTATGGTTGTTTTCATGCTCTATTATTACCTATAGTCGTGAGTTTCCAGTTGGGTTTGCATTGCTCGTTAGACCCGATACATGCTTGAGAGTTTTAAACCAAAAACTCGTCGATTTCGCGTATTATGGTTGTTTTCATGAGTTATTGCCCATAGATTTGGGGTTCCAATGGGGATTTACAACAACCCTAAGACCCGATATAGGTTTGAGGGTTATGACCAAAAACTCTTCGTTTTTCATGTTTTACGACCGTTTTCATGACCTATTACACACTGTTTTGGCGCTTCATGGGGATTTACAATGATCCTAAGACCCGATACATGTTTGAGAGCTATGACCAAAAACTCGTCGTTTTCGCGTTTGACGGTCGTTTTCATGAGCTATTGGACACTGTTTTGGCACTCAAGGGGGGTTTACAACGATCCTAAGACCCGATACATGTTTGAGAGTTATGACCAAAAACTCGCGTTTTACGGCCATTTTCATGAGCTATTGGACACTGTTTTGGGCACTCTAGGGGGATTTACAATGATCCTAAGATCTGATACATGTTTAAGAGTTATGACTAAAAACTCGTCGTTTTCACGTTTTATGGTCGTTTTCATGAGCTATTCCCACAGTTCAAGGGTTTCCATGCGATTTACAACGACCATTACACCCAATACATGTTTGAGGGCATGACCAAAAACTTGTTGTTTTTATGTTTTATGGTTTTTTTCATGCTCTATTACCTAAAGTTGTGAGTTTCCAGGTGGGATTGCATTGCTCGTTAGACCCGAGACATGTTTAAGAGTTTTAACCAAAAACTCGTCGATTTCGCGTATTATGGATGATTTCATGAGTTATTTCCCATAGTTTTGGGGTTCGAGGGGGATTTACAACAACCCTAAGACCCAATACAGGTTTGAGGGTTATGACCAAAACCTCTTCGTTTTTCACGTTTTACGGCTGTTTTCATGACCTATTGCACACTGTTTTTGGCGCTTCATGGGGATTTACAACGATCCTAGAATCCGGTACATGTTTGAGAGTTATGACCAAAAACTTGTCATTTTTCATGTTTTACGGCCGTTCTCATGAGCTATTGGACACTGTTTTGGTGCTCCATGAGGATTTACAATGATCCTAATACCCAATACATGTTTGAGAGTTATGACCAAAAACTCGTCGTTTCACGTTTTATGGCCATTTTCATGAGCTATTGGACACTATTTTGGCACTCTAGGGGGATTTACAACGATCCTAAGACCCGATACATCTTTGAGAGTTATGACCAAAAACTTGTCGTTTTCACGTTTTACGACCGTTTTCATGAGTTATTGGACATTGTTTTGGCACTCTAGGGGGATTTACAACGATCCTAAGACCCGATACATGTTTGAGATTTATGACCAAAAACTCGTCGTTTTCGCGTTTTACGACCGTTTTCATGAGTTATTGCACACTGTTTTAGTGCTCCATGAGGATTTGCATGGACCGTTAGACCCATTGCATGTTTAAGGGGATGAGCAAAAAATCGTCGTTTTTGTTTTTATGACCGTTTTCATGAGCTATTGCCACAGTTCAAGGGTTTCAATGCGATTTACAACGACCATTAGACCCGATACATGTTTGAGGGCATGACCAAAAAGTTGTTGTTTTTATGTTTTATGGTTTTTTTCATGCTCTATTACCTACAGTTGTGAGTTTCCAGGTGGGTTTACATTGCTCGTTAGACCCGATACATGTTTAAGAGTTTTAAACCAAAAACTCGTCGATTTCGCGTATTATGGCTGTTTTCATGAGTTATTGCCCATAGTTTTGGGGTTCCAGGGGGATTTACAACAACCCTAGGACCCGATATAGGTTTGAGGGTTATGACAAAAAACTCTTCGTTTTTCACGTTTTACTGCCGTTTTCATGACCTATTGCACACTGTTTTGGCGCTTCATGGGGATTTACAACGATCCTAGAATCCAGTACATGTTTGAGAGTTATGACCAAAAACTCGTCGTTTATCATGTTTTACGGCCATTCTCATGAGCTATTGGACACTGTTTTGGTGCTCCATGAGGATTTACAACATCCTAAGACCCGATACATGATTGAGAGTTATGACCAAAAACTCGTCGTTTTCACATTTTACGACCGTTTTCATGAGCTATTGGCACTATTTTGGCACTCTAGGGGATTTACAACGATCCTAAGACCCGATACATGTTTGAGAGTTATGACTAAAAACTCGTCGTTTTCACGTTTATGGTCGTTTTCATGAGCTATTGCACACTGTTTTGGTGCTCCATAAGGATTTGCATGGACCGTTAGACCCGATGCGTGTTTAAGGGGATGAGAAAAAAATCGTTGTTTTTGTGTTTTATGACCGTTTTCATGAGCTACTGCTACAGTTCAACGGTTTCAATGCGATTTACAACGACCATTAGACCCGATACATGTTTGAGGGCATGACCAAAAACTTGTTGTTTTTATGTTTTATGGTTTTTTTCATGCTCTATTTCCTACAGTTGTGAGTTTCCAGGTGGGTTTGCATTGCTCGTTAGACCCGATACATGTTTGAGAGTTTTAACCAAAAACTCGTCGATTTCGCGTATTATGGCTGTTTTCATGAGTTATTGCCGATAGTTTTTAGGTTCGAGGGGGATTTACAACAACCCTAAGACCCGATACGGGTTTGACGGTTATGACCAAAAACTCTTCGTTTTCACGTTTATGGCCGTTTTGCACACTGTTTTGGCGCTTCATGGGGATTTACAACAATCCTAGAATCCGGTACATGTTTGAGAGTCATGACCAAAAACTCGTCATTTTTCATGTTTTACGGCCGTTCTCATGAGCTATTGGACACTGTTTTGGTGCTCCATGAGGATTTACAACGATCCTAAGACCCGATACATGTTTGAGAGTTATGACCAAAAACTCGTCGTTTTCACGTTTTACGGCCGTTTTCATGATCTATTGGACACTCATGGGGATTTACAACGATCCTAGAATCTGGTACATGTTTGAGAGTCATGACCAAAAACTCGTCGTTTTTCATGTTTCACGGCCATTTTCATGAGCTATTGGACACTGTTTTGGCACTCTAGGGGATTTACAACGATCCTAAGACCCGATACATGTTTGAGAGTTATGACCAAAATTTGTCGTTTTCACGTTTTACGACTGTTTTCATGAGTTATTGCGCACTGTTTTGGCACTCTAGGGGGATTTACAATGATCCTAAGACCTGATACATGTTTGAGAGTTATGACCAAAAACTCGTCGTTTTCGCGTTTTACGGCTGTTTTCATGAGTTATTGCACACTGTTTGGGTGCTCCCCGAGGATTTGCATGGACCGTTAGAACCGATGCATGTTTAAGGGGATGGTCCAAAATTCGTCGTTTTTGTGCTTTATGACCGTTTTCATGTGCTATTGCCATAGTTCAAGGGTTTCAAGGCGATTTACATCGACCATTAGACCCGATACATGTTTCAGGGCATGACCAAAAACTTGTTGTTTTTAAGTTTATGGTTGTTTTCATGCTCTATTACCAATAGTTGTGAGTTTCCAGTTGGGTTTGCATTGCTCGTTAGACCCGATACATGTTTGAGAGTTTTTACCAAAAACTCGTCGATTTCGCGTATTATGGCTGTTTTCATGAGTTATTACCCATAGATTTGGGGTTCCAAGGGGGATTTACAACAACCCTAAGACCCGATATATGTTTGAGGGTTATGCCCAAAAACTCTTCGTTTTCAACGTTTTACGGCCGTTTTCATGACCTATTGCACACTGTTTTGGCGCTTCATGGGGATTTACAATGATCCTAGAATCCGGTACATGTTTGAGAGTTATGACTAAAAACTCGTCGTTTTTCATGTTTGACGACCGCTCTCATGAGCTATTGGACACTATTTTTCCACTCTGGGGGGATTTACAACGACCCTAAGACCCGATACATGTTTGAGAGTTATGACCAAAAAACTCGTCATTTTCGCGTTTTACGGCCGTTTTCATGAGTTATTGCACACTGTCTTGGTCCTCAATGAGGATTTGCATGGACCGTTAGAACCGATGCATGTTTAAGGGGATGGGCAAAAATTCGTCGTTTTTGTGTTTTATGACCGTTTTCATGAGCTATTGCCATAGTTCAAGGGTTTCAAGGCGATTTACAACAACCATTAGACCCGATACATGTTTGAGGGCATGACCAAAAACTTGTTCTTTTTAAGTTTTATGGTTGTTTTCATGCTCTATTACCTATAGTTGTGAGTTTCCAGTTGGGTTTGCATTGCTCGTTAGACCCGATACATGTTTGAGAGTTTAACCAAAAGCTCGTCGATTTCGCGTATTATGGCTTTTTTCATGAGTTATTGCCCATAGTTTTGGGGTACCAAGGGGGATTTACAACAACCCTTACACCGGATATAGGTTTGAGGGTTATGACCAAAAACTCTTCGTTTTTCACGTTTTACGGCCATTTTCATGACCTATTGCCTAGTGTTTTGGAGCTTCGTGGGGATTTACAATGATCCTAGAATCCCGTACATGTTTGAGACTTATGACCAAAAACTCGTCGTTTTTCAGTTTTACGGCCGTTCTCGTGAGCTATTGGACACTGTTTTCGCACTCTGGGGGATTTACAACGATCCTAAGACCCGATACATGTTTGAGAGTTATGACCAAAAACTCGTCGTTTTCACGTTTTACGACCGTTTTCATGAGCTATTGGACACTGTTTTGGCACTCTAGGGGGATTTACAACGATCCTAAGACCCGATACATGTTTGAGAGTTATGAACAAAAACTCGTCGTTTTCACGTTTTTACTGCCGTTTGCATGAGCTATTGGACACTGTTTTGGCACTCTAGGGGGATTTACAACGATCCTAAGACCCGATACATGTTTGAGAGTTATGACCAAAAACTCGTCGTTTTCGCGTTTTACGGCTGTTTTCATGAGTTATTGCACACTGTTTTGGTGCTCCATGTGGATTTGCAGGACCGTTAGAACCGATGCATGTTTAAGGGGATGGGCAACAATTCGTTGTTTTTGTGTTTTATGACCGTTTTCATGAGCTATTGCCATAGCTCAAGGGTTTCAAGGCGATTTACAACGACCATTAGACCCGATACATGTTTGAGGGCATGACCAAAAACTTGTTGTTTTTAAGTTTTATATGGTTGTTTTCATGCACTATTACCTATAGTTGTTAGTTTCTAGTTGGGTTTGCATTGCTCGTTAGACCCCGATACATGTTTGAGAGTTTTAACCAACAACTCGTCGATTTCGTGTATTATGGCTATTTTCATGAGTTATTGCCCATAGATTTTGGTTACCAATGGGGATTTACAACAACCCTTAGACCCGATACAGGTTTGAGGGTTTATGACCAAAAACTCTTCGTTTTTCACGTTTTTACGGCCGTTTTTCATGACCTATTACACACTGTTTTGGCGCTTCATGGGGATTTACAACGATCCTAGAATCCGGTACATGTTTGAGAGTTATGACCAAAAACTTGTTCATTTTTCATGTTTTACGGCCGTTCTCATGAGCTATTGGACACTGTTTTGGTGCTCCATCAGGATTTACAACGATCCTCAGACCCAATACATGTTTGAGAGTTATGACCAAAAACTCGTCGTTTTCACGTTTTACGGCCATTTTCATGAGCTATTGGACACTATTTTGGCACTCTAGGGCGATTTACAACGATCCTAAGACCCGATACATCTTTGAGAGTTATGACAAAAAAACTTGTCGTTTTCACGTTTTACAACCGTTTTCATGAGTTATTGGACATTGTATTGCACTCTAGGGGGATTTACAACGATCCTAAGACCCGATACATGTTTGAGATTTATGACCAAAACTCGTCGTTTTCGTGTTTTAACGACCGTTTTCATGAGTTATTGCACACTGTTTTAGTGCTCCATGAGGATTTGCATGGACCGTTAGACCCGTTGCATGTTTAAGGGGATGAGCAAAAAATCGTCGTTTTTGTTTTTATGACCGTTTTCATGAGCTATTGCCACAGTTCAAGGGTTTCAATGCGATTTACAACGACCATTAGACCCGATACATGTTTGAGGGCATGACCAAAAACTTGTTGTTTTTATGTTTTATGGTTTTTTTCATGCTCTATTACCTACAGTTGTGAGTTTCCAGGTGGGTTTACATTGCTCGTTAGGACCCGATACATGTTTAAGAGTTTTAACCAAAAACTCGTCGAGTTCGCGTATTATGGCTGTTTTCATGAGTTATTGCCCATAGTTTTGGGTTCTAGGGGGATTTACAACAACCCTAGGACCCGATATAGGTTTGAGGGTTATGACAAAAAAGTCTTCGTTTTTTCACGTTTTTACTGCCGTTTTCATGACCTATTGCACACTGTTTTGGCGCTTCATGTTGATTTACAACGATCCTAGAATCCAGTACATGTTTGAGAGTTATGACCAAAAACTCGTCGTTTCATGTTTTACGGCCATTCTCATGAGCTATTGGACACTGTTTTGGTGCTCCATGACGATTTACAACGTCCTAAGACCCGATACATGTTTGAGAGTTATGACCAAAAACTCGTCCGTTTTCCACATTTTACGACCGTTTTGATGAGCTATTGGGCACTATTTTGGCACTCTAGGGGATTTACAACGATCCTAAGACCCAATACATGTTTGAGAGTTATTGACTAAAAACTCGTCGTTTTCACGTTTTATGGTCGTTTTCATGAGCTATTGCACACTGTTTTGGTGCTCCATAAGGATTTGCATGGACCGTTAGACCCGATGCATGTTTAAGGGGATGAGAAAAAAATCGTCGTTTTTGTGTTTTATGACCGTTTTCATGAGCTACTGCCACAGTTCAAGGGTTTCAATGCGATTTACAACGACCATTAGACCCGATACATGTTGAGGGCATGACCAAAAACTTGTTGTTTTTATGTTTTATGGTTTTTTTCATGCTCTATTTCCTACAGTTGTGAGTTTCCGGGTGGGTTTGCATTGCTCGTTAGACCCGATACATGTTCGAGAGTTTTAACCAAAAACTCGTCGATTTCGCGTATTATGGCTGTTTTCATGAGTTATTGCCCATAGTTTTTAGGTTCGAGGGGGATTTACAACAACCCTAAGACCCGATACAGGTTTGACGGTTATGACCAAAAACTCTTCGTTTTCACGTTTATGGCCGTTTTGCACACTGTTTTGGCGCTTCATGGGGATTTACAACAATCTAGAATCCGGTACTAGTTTGCGAGTCATGACCAAAACCACGTCCTTTTCATGTTTTACGGCCGTTCTCATGAGCTATTGGACACTGTTTTGGTGCTCCATGAGGATTTACAACGAGCCTAAGCCCCGATACATGTTTGAGAGTTATGACCAAAAACTCGTCGTTTTCACGTTTTACGGCCGTTTTCATGAGCTATTGGACACTCATGGGGATTTACAACGATCCTAGAATCTGGTACATGTTTGAGAGTCATGACCAAAAAATCGTCGTTTTTCATGTTTCACGGCCATTTTCATGAGCTATTGGACACTGTTATGGCACCCTAGGGGGATTTACAACGATCCTAAGACCCGATACATGTTTGAGAGTTATGACCAAAAATTTGTCGTTTTTCACGGTTTTACGACTGTTTTCATGAGTTATTAATGCAACACTGTTTTGGCACTCTAGGGGGATTTACAATTGATCCTAAGACCTGATACATGTTTGAGAGTTATGACCAAAAACTCGTCGTTTTCCGCGTTTTACGGCCGTTTTCATGAGTTATTGTACACTGTTTTGGTGCTCCCCGAGGATTTGCATGGACCGTTAGAACCGAGCATGTTTAAGGGGTATGGGCAAAAAATTCGTCGTTTTTGTGCTTTATGGACCGTTTTTCATGAGCTATTGCCATAGTTCAAGGGTTTCAAGGCGATTTACATCGACCCATTTAGACCCGATACATGTTTCAGGGCATGACCAAAAACTTGTTGTTTTTAAGTTTTATGGTTGTGTTCATGCTCTATTACCTATAGTTGTGAGTTTCCAGTTGGGTTTGCATTGCTCGTTAGCCCGATACATGTATGAGAGTTTTACCAAAAACTCGTCGATTTCGCGTATTATGGCTGTTTTCATGAGTTATTACCCATAGATTTGGGGTTCCAAGGGGGAATTTACAACAACCCTAAGACCCGATATAGGTTTGAGGGTTATGCCCAAAAACTCTTCGTTTTTCACGTTTTACGGCCGTTTTCATGACCTATTGCACACTGTTTTGGCGCTTCATGGGGATTTACAATGATCCTAGAATCCGGTACAATGTTTGAGAGTATGATTAAAAACTCGTCGTTTTTCATGTTTACGACCGCTCTCATGAGCTTCATGGGGATTTACAACAATCCTAGAATCCGGTACATGTTTGAGAGTCATGACCAAAAACTCGTCGTTTTCATGTTTTACGGCCGTTCTCATGAGCTATTGGACACTGTTTTGGTGCTCCATGAGGATTTACAACGATCCTAAGACCGATACATGTTTGAGAGTTATGACAAAAAACTCGTCGTTTTCACGTTTTACGGCCGTTTTCATGAGCTATTGGACAGTGTTTTTGGCGCTTCATGAGGATTTGCATGGACCGTTAGTAGAACCGATGCATGTTTAGGGGGATGGGCAAAAATTCGTACTTTTGTTTGTTTTATGACCGTTTTCTGAGCTATTGCCATAGTTCAAGGTTTCAAGGCGATTTACAACAACCATTAGACCCGATACATGTTTGAGGGCATGACCAAAAACTTGTTCTTTTTAAGTTTAGGTGGTGTTTTCATGCTCTATTACCTATAGTTGTGAGTTTCCGTTGTGTTTGCATTGCTCATTTGACCCGATACATGTTTGAGAGTTTTAACCAAAAACTCGTCGATTTCGCGTATTATGGTTTGTTCATGAGTTATTGCCCATAGTTTTGGGGTTCAAGGGGGATTTACAACAACCCTTAGACCGGATATAGGTTTGAGGGTTATGACCAAAAACTCTTCGTTTTTCACGTTTTACGGCCATTTTCATGACCTATTGCCCAGTGTTTGGGAGCTTCATGGGGATTTACAATGATCCTAGAATCCCGTACATGTTTGAGAGTTATGACCAAAAACTCGTCGTTTTCTCATGTTTTACGGCCGTTCTCGTGAGCTATTGGACACTGTTTTGGCACTCTGGGGGATTTACAACGAACCTAAGACC